>JBAFWW010031939.1:0-20684 GCA_036873685.1 Agapornis canus
CCGAGTTTACGACCACCCATTCGCAACCCCAAGCCTTCTACCCAGAAAAGGACTTTTTATTCCCAAAACCAAAAATTGGGCAAACAACTTATTACCAAAAAAAAAAAAAAAAAAATAGGGAAACCCCCCTGGGAATTCAAACAGGGATGTCATTTAAATGACAGCATGCACTTGGTGTCCCCAGATAAGCTTGCAACACAGCAGAAGGAGTCTCAAGTACCTCTGACCCCAGCCAAACAAGTTCTCAGAATTGTCCAGGATGTTCTGCAACATGTTTACCAATTTACTCTTAAATTATACCATCACTAAATGTATAACTACAGAGTGTGATCCAAACCCAAATTAAATTTAATGGAAGGGCCTCCACCAATGTAAACAGTTATTAACCCACTGGCACGTACATCTTGCATTATTTTTATAAATAATATGATATATTACAATTTCTTTAAAAAAAAAAAAGAGTATTTTGCACATAAATTTACAAAGGAAAGGCAGATACTCTAGAGCAGTATCAACTGCAAGCAGGTGGTACAGTATCTTCTTCCAAAGTCCTCTGCCAGAAACTCTTGAACTTTGTACATTTTGTTACAGTTCTCTTCTCAGACACACTGAGCCAAGACTCACACAAATTTCATATGGATAAACAGGAAAGTAAATAAAGTTGAATATGTTCTCTTGGGTGCAGCATACAATTTAAAGCAAAACCTGCAAAGATCTAAGGTGTTTTATTACTGTTATAACAGTATCCCAAATGCCAAAATGAATGATAATGCCTCATGTGGATGCATGCTTCATTGACATCACTATGCCCAAAAATGATCTGAACAAATCAAAGTCTGCTTCTACCAGACTTCGTAATGTCTTAAAGTGCAGTTAAACTTCCCTATAATTTAATTATCGCTACATGCCATTATAAGAATAGTCATGGAAGAAGTCCCCCTGTTTTAATGTGACTCCCCTCAAGGTAAGCCAGTAATTTTTACTGTAACTTCCTTATAGAAGAAAAATACCCCAAAACCAAGTAAAGAGCATTTACTTTGGAGAACTAAGAAGTGAAGAAATTACTGAGTGGGCATCAAAATATAAAAAAAAAACCAAACCAAAATCAAAACAAAAACAAACCAGAAAAAGTAGGAGTGGAGCTGGAAATCATACAATATTTGAAACTTGCTATGGATGGATTTGTGGCCAGATTTATTGGTTTTCATCCCTGAAATGCTCCTCCCAGATTTCAAGCACTGTACACTATTTAACATTGGATTTTTAAACAAACCTCTTCAATTAGTTCTTCTTTAACTTCTATCTGTGGATTTACAGAAGGTCATTATTCCCACCTTATGAGCGGCAAAAGCACAACAGGAGTGGGGGTAATGATTTGCCCACAGCCAGAAGCAAGTTAATGCTGAAGCTAGAAAAAGAAATGTTTTCAGGCTGCCTTATCCTCTGGGTCCTCCTGCCTTATCAAGCACATGTTGTTTATAGTACAGAAATAAAATTCAAAGAATAAACCAACCAGTATTAAATAATTAACAACCCTCTTTTTCAATACTGTACTTTACAGATGAAAACGAGACAGATCTGTTTATACTATTCAAGATGTTGAACCTGAAAATAAAAGGTAGGCTGTTTAACCTGAATACAGTCATCAACTCAAGACATTGCTGCTCTATTCAGAGTTTCTGCCATGCAGCACTACGAAAGATTTTGTAAAACAAAATTCTGCTGAATGTGCTCATAAATATTAGAATATTCCTGATATGCTATGCTGAAAACATTCAATCTGCACTGCGAGCTCAAAGTGTTGCATATCAATTTTTGGAAAATGCTAGTATTTGTATCCAGAGATACTACCAGCAATACAAAGTGGCAAGAATCTGAAACTGTCATTACAATGCCTTACACAATTATGTTGGGTCAAAGTATCCCATTGTACATAAATTCACATAATGAAGTTCAGAACAAAGCAAGCTAACAAAGAACTTGGCACAGGAGAAACAGATCAGCAGCTGCATTGGAATTTCAATGGAGAAAACTATTTTAATACTCAAAGTGTACATAAAACTGTCTTTGAAACTTGCTGAAAAATGCAAATAATATACACTAAAATTGAGATTTCTTAAAAGAAAATTCAAGCGTGCTTAAAATATAAACTAATTACAGAATCAAGGGGTTTTAAGAGCTGTGATTAGCTGACGAGGTAGACAGTTGATATGGTAGCTATGATGGCACTACGTCATTATTGCCTTTCAATTTTATCCCTACACTGGCAGTTCTAGTTCATACACATTACTCCAAATACACTTGATAAAAAAGTCTTTTGGAGATACATTAAGAAGTCAGCAAATAACAGAAAACTTGTTCTGCTCTGTGGCAGGAGAAAAATGAAGCATATTATGATAATGCAGAGCAGTGCAGGCATTACATTACACAATACAAACAATGCTGAACTATCACCGAAAGAAAACACAAAGCAGTCATTGATTTTTAATATCTGCATTGAAGGTCTCTGCTCTAAGTAATTACATTTTGAAGGAAATATCTTTAAATGATGTTGTACCTACTTACAAGGAATTAGGAGAATATTATACAAACAAGTGCAGGAAAAATGCTGTGACTATTTCTTCAAATACAGTTCTTCCACCAGTATTTAAGCCATACATTACTGCAATTGCTACAATGAATACTGATTAAAAGATGGGAGTTGGTTGGTTCATATTTTAAAAACAAATCTTTACAGAGATTTTCTTCCCTCCCCTTAAGGGTAAATAGTTGGCCAAACCTCCTTCTCTTTCTAGCATTTCAAAAGCCAGCTTCTATGCAAATGTACCCACCTGAGTGCTTACCCTGGAGACCAGGTGAGAGACAGGCAAGGGTTTTCAGAAGAGGGGAATGAGCACGTATGCCACACAATATCCACATACTAAAGGAAAACATTCTTTTTGGACCTGGGGAAATCACTAGCAAGGTCTGCCTACGGTGGATAAAGCAGCTGCAACAGCCTGCATTTGACCTCCTATATTTATATTCTGATATAATCCACATCTCAAACTTTTAATTAAAAGAAGAAGAAAAAAAGAAGTTCATCCAAATCAATTCAAATGTACCGTTTCTCCCAATTACTGTGAGATGCAGAGGTCATCATCATATTGCATCATTACATTGAGGAATAATCTAGCATGAAGTCCTATAAATTAGGTTAAATAGCTTGTGTGTTTTCATCCATAACAGCATATTTCATAAAAATACACCACTGCTTTTCTGTGCACAAGGATATAAATTGAATAGGCACATCGCATCTATTTTATACAAACTTTAATGAGAAAAGGCTGATATGAACGCCTGCCCATGTTTCTATGGCGTTTAAATGTTGTGCCACAAAAAAAAAAAAAGAAATCTGATTTGGTGGCTGCACATCAGGCCCTGCTGCTTTAGATTGCGTTTTTTTTGAGGAATGCACCATATTGCTTGAGTTTTACAGAAAAAGGTTCATCATTTACAATGACACATGGGAACAGTACAAACAGAAAACTATAAAACATGATATACATCCATTTTAAAAGAAATTATAACTGCACAAAAAGAACAACCCAACTGCTGGATTTTATCAAGGGATGCTAGCTTAGGATACTTTACATCAAAACCCGAATACCTTACATACTCTCATGTCCTGACAACAGATCACCTTTCCAAAAACCCCACCATAATGCACCTACATGCTGTGAATGTAGAAGTCTTCTAGAACCCACATTGCTGAGTTCTTAACAAAAAAAATAAAATCAGAGGCAGAGCTCCATCAAGGTTTTTTTGGATCATTGGCAAGTACACACGTAATGACTTTCACCTCTTGAAACCTTTCCTCTTCATTCTTATGCATAGACTTGAAGGGACATTTATGTGTTTGGCTTGTTGCATCAATTCAGAGGATAGTTACTGTAAAAATTCACATTACTGCAGGCTTGTAGTGATGAAGCAGGCAAGCACAAGAAATAAGCTTTTATTGCGTTTACTTTAGATTTGATGAAAAAGTGTAGTCATTTAGTCTGACAATAGCCACCACGAAATTTGATTTGTTTATCGATTTAATGACATTTTTGGTTTTGTGTGGCCTGGCTTGTTTTTTTAAGTTAAAATTTCAAGATAAATCACAAATTTGACCTATCCATCCAGATGGTGTTTCTCCCGACTTGACCATGTATTTCAGTTTGTTGTACCCACGTTAGTTTTTAGTTGTGACATATGCAATGCACCAAGGACACTTGCTGAAACACCAAGTTAATTTGAGAAAACCAGTATTTTATATACTTATCTCCACAACAAACTCTTTATTTAAAATGGGGAAAAAAAATAATTTCTCCTAATGCATAAACTTGCTGTAACAAAGATGGCACTTTCTTTAAAATGGATGTACAGAATTCTTGAATAAATCATTTTTAAAAAACTCGATGGCTTAGTTTTACTGTAATGCATTACTCTGTTCAAGGTCTTGGAATCACAGGGGATAAGTCCTTTGGTGCAGATAGTGAGGTGAAGGACAAATTTTTAAGAACTAATTTTCAACTAAGGGTACAGCTCGCTGGCAGCTTGTGTAGACCTCTGAGCTGTTCCCCCACTCCTGCCAACAGCTTTTTTACCCATCTTTTTGAGGCACGAGCTGAGTTAATTTTGGGCTGGAAGAGTTCCCTGAACCTTCATGCGGGTGCAAAAAGGAGGACAGCACCGCTCAGGGATAGATTCAGATGGCTGAAAATACTATGGGTTACTTTGGTTTGAACTGCATCACAGGTTTCCAATAATCAATGTAAGTTTCAAAACCTTAAAATCCCAGACAGGTCACTGCTTCTTCCACACAGCACTACTTGCATTCATCTGATTTTTCTTGGTTGATTTCTCACCTCTGTTATTCCAAACCAGTCAAATCAGAAAAACACTCAGTCCCAAAATCAATTTTAAATGTAAATTCTGGGATTTTATTACTGGGGTTTGTTATTTTTTGATTTTTTTTTTTTTTGAAGTTATTCAAAGTTGGTAAAGATCCTTCAGCTTCAACAGTCTTGGTAAAACCACCGTATAACTAAAGATACCAAACCAAGCTATAATAAAGTTGATGTAAGACTGCAAATATTTGCCTGATATACCTATTACCAATAACAGGAATTAAAATAATTGTCAATACCTGTGGTTAAAGGTAGATGAGTGACACTAGTTAGACAGGTGAGAGTGAACCAGGTTGATGCTAATGTTGCTCCAGATAAAAGCAGCAGCAGTATAAACTTCAGCATGCCCCTGATAAAATCTGCAAATCTAAAATAAGAGCACAAATCAGACCAGGACAAATGCTGATTTTCATAATATTTAAATGTGATGCTTGACAACTAACCCACTGTATTCTCATTAAATATTTTGAAGATTATAAAAACAATTTAAGAATAATTTCTCATTTTCAGAAAGAGAAAAAAAGCATTTTTATAGAATGGCAGTATTTGCAGCTGTCATGTTGAAGAGCCTTGGATTTTTTAGCTGTCACAAAATAACAACCAAACCAGGACAATTCTCAAGACATCAACTGAAAACACTTGGCGTATAGGAAGGATTTTTTTTTTTCTTCTGCATTTGTTGGACACAACATCACACCACTACTTACATTGCTGTTTTCTCATCATTTGCCAGTCTCCCTTGGCAGGCACACCACTCAATTAGCATGTGAGGAGGCTGCTGTATTTCATTCAAGACATAGTTAAGTATCAAGATTCATTCCTGTGGGAAATGACAAAACTCCAAATACCAGAATCCCTAGAATGAAGGTGACAAGGAACAGCTTCTGAACCCATGAATGCATTGGCAATGAAGCTCTTGGTGGCTCAGCCAAAAAAGGAACTCCATGCAGAGATCACTCTCTTGGTGGCTGTTTTGGGTTGGAACGTTCCAGAAACCTAGAGTTTGGTGCCACTCCACTCCTATACATTCCCCACTGACAGTCCGGGGGAGCACAGACCCACAAGTCCTTAGGCAATCTGGCTGTTATACAGAGGCCAATACAACCTTTGTACCACCAGATGGAACAACTGGTTTTTTTTAATCTTTTTTCCTTTTTCTCCCAAGGAGACAGAATGCATTTGAGCAGCTCTCCTATGGCATAATTATCAGTGCAACTGCTCTTTTCAAAAGGAGTTTCTACATAGCTACTAAAAAATATGTATTCTTAGAAAAGGCAATGTCATTTATCCACTAGTAATTTTCTATAATCTCCTGTTCAGATGTGATTTTGGGCTGGACAGATTAGGAATGCATGTCTAAAGAGTATTTTATGCCCTCATAGCTTCCTATCTTGATTAGGCTAATAGCAACATAATTCCACCTATGTTGATCCATGATGAACTTACATCCATCTGTCAGCTGCCTTCTTTGACATGAGAAAGATCAGTTTACAGGGACAAAACTTATGGCTTACTTGTTAAAAGAGATAATGCTACTGACATTTTGAGAACTAGGAATTTTAGTGCCACATACACCATAAGAGATGTACAAGTACAAAAATAAAATCCAAAAGACCTACTTCTTTCCTTTTATTTTGATTGTCCTGGTGCTTTAATTCAATAAGCAATAATAGAAGATCAATGCTGCACATCATCTTAAAAGTTTATGACTGCAGCATTCAAGTGGCTTATGCATTAATCTCCAATAGTCAGAGGTCAGCTGCTACTGTTGTTTTTTTCTGACAATCCAAATCCAGCAATCAGGATCACCTCTTCTCAGTGGTTTTTCAATTTCTTTAATTATTCTTTAGGATTACTGGGGTCAGAATCAGTTATTTTAAAGAGTCTCAGGAGCATCTCAAAGTGCAAACTTTTGGCTTCCTCCACAGAGACTCCCCACTTTGCCTGTCTGCAGACATCACTATTCCCTCTCCTTACAGAGAAGAGCATATATCCCACCTGGTTACGTGTGATGTCCCTGTTCATGGCAGGGGGATTGGAACTTGCTGATCTTAAGGTCCTTTCCAACCCTAACTGTTCTATAATTCTATCATTCTATCTAATGAAATGCCATGTGAGAAATATCAGCCTCCAGGGAAGGATGTTTACATACAACAGGTCTGAAAGGGATCTCTACGGGGTCCTTTATCTCCATCCTACCACCAGTGGATGGAATGATGATATGCAACTAAACCATCCAAGACAGTCAAATGAAGCAAGTACTATAGAGCAAGTACTCTGCTGAGTAGCTGCAACTTGTTTTGACACAAAGATCCTGGTTTGGGTATCAGTATGCACCAAGGAGCTCAGAGATATCACAGGATTCCAAAAGGGTCAAACAGAAACTTAATGGTTTATGCAGCTACCAAATTCAGCCAGTAACTGGAATAATAGGAAAAAACTGACATAGCAAACTAGCTTGAATGTGGTAACTGAGGGACTTCCGCTTCTTACCTGGTTACAGGACCATAAAGATCACTGTAAATCTAGTAACTCTTCAATTAAACAATGAAATTATTTTTATCCTCTGTCCCCGTATCTTCTTTCAAACCTCTCTGTTCTGTTTAAATCCTTCTTTATCATCTAGCACGTAAGGGGATATCTGCAGCTGCTAAAAAAGCAGGCATACCATGACAGAAGGTGCACACATACCCTCACACAGACCTCTGAAACTACTGCTGGTGAAGTCTCCTGCAAACCAGCAAATCCAGTCCTAGGCTGGATAGCAGAGTTAAAATCACAAACCTGTGTTGCTGACAACACTCTCTTTTGTTAAGGGAATTAATACAATTCAGCATTTTGACTACACTGCAAATTAAAAGCAGGAAGAAAAATTGAGCCATGGAGGACAAAAGCTCAGGAATACCTATGAACACTAGAAAAGGTGGCAAAAAAAATTAATTTGAGAAAAAGGAATAGATTTATGTTTCAATGCAAGGACATCAATGTCACTCTGACACTGTTTTTCTTCAAACCAGTATCATTTGAAAGCTGCCAGCAAAGGGTACATTTGAAAGCTACCAAAAATAGCCCAGGCTTTTCAATTACAAAAATGCATCACACAAATTAACTAAACATATCTAAGTTCTCAACAACTGGGACAGCAGTGGGTGGAGAGCAGGAGGATTTATGTATTGTGCTGAGGAAAACTTGAACCATTTCAAAAATGAGGTAAACAGATTTCAAACTGGGCATTACATCAAATATAGATGATTTAACACCCACTGTGATGTGCAGGAGCCAATGCTCCAGGGCAAGGCTCAGGTTGTTACAGCTCTAAATGGTAGAATCTGCATTGACAAAAATGGAAGGAGCAAATTCCTGAGCTGCACCATTTTTGCTTTTGATAAATGAGCAGGAAAAAGAGTAAAAGGGGAAAAAAATACAACCCAAAAGCAACAGCTTCTTGAGAGGTGGTTAAGGGAGAGAGCTGCCTGCTTGGCAAATCATAGTTCCAACGCTGAAATACATCAACTTGTCAGCCTTGACAAGAATCATTACTTAATTTTCCTAATTACAACTTTCAGCAGATTACAGTCAGACTCATCATTGATTCAACCCTACACAGATAAATGCTGAATAAGCCTAGGAAGGAGAGTCATCCATCACAAATGACAAATCACCTCCTCCTTCCTTTTCTGTATGCAAACCTTCCCATTTGAACTGTGCATCGCCCAAGTTAGAAAGACGTATTTGGAGACAGCCTATTGGTGTTTTTTTTTTTAATTTACTTAAAAGTAAAGCTCTGAACGCTACAAAATACTGGTGTGCAAAAAGGTCTGATGTCAGTTTTGAAGCAGTTAAAAAAGACTGTCAGCATTTTCTGAAACTTAACCCAAGCAATATATTAAATAAATTAATCTACCATGAAGACTGAGATTCACATGTTGGCACTGAGTCAGCAGATTCTCTCCTAACAAAGTTAAGTGAGCTGCTAAGGGTACTATTGAAACGCTGCAAATATACCAGAGATTAACTCATGATGGAAGAGCTTAAACTGGCCAGCTACTTGCTTCAGCATGTAACCTGCTACAGCATCTGTGCCATTTATAGCAGTTGGTTTTAAATGTCAGCTTCTCTTAGAGAGAAAACTTCATATCTGAGCATAGCTATTCAAAAGCAGTCATATAGAGGAAATCACAGTATGAACTTTGTTTCAACAGCTTAAGACCTTTGGCCTGCATCTGGAGCAGATGGGAGGGAAGTGCTTGTTTCTTTTCCCTATGTCAGGAGTTTTTTCCTCTCCCTCCATCATAGTTGCTAGGCAGCCTGTAAAATGTCTGGATGAGAAACCTCGCATTTCTTTATGTGTTGTGTACTCTGATGATGAAGAGCAAGCAGAGGAAAAAAAAAAAACAAAACCCAAAAAAATCAAATAAACAAGAGCATGCTTGAATTTGTGTCCTAAAAGACGCCTCTCTGGGTCCACAGACTCACAATGACTGCAGTGATGATCAGCTCTGCTGTTAAGCTCATTGCAGATCTAGAGTCTAAAGAGAGGACAGGAAGAAGCTAAAATAATGCTTAGCTATCCCAATGCAAGGGGAACATGCAATTGGTATTAATCAGCTTTCTAAACTCACTGCGCAAGTACCTCCTGAAAGAAATTTTAGGCCATATAAGAATCCATCAACTGGCCTAAACAGGCCCAGACTAATTTCTCTCTGGAGGAATGTACTGTTATTTTGGGTAGGTCACCTGTGCTGCATCCCAAATACCCCTTCAGAAACCAATATGCCCAAAAGTGTTAATGGAAGGATGTTGATGCTCGTTTCTCTAATGGTTTCCAAATGTACTACAGTGGGGTCTCCCTCATACCAGGCAGCTGAATTCACAAGAACTGTGTTTAAAAGGAGCACAGAGGAAGCACTTATCAGGTGCAACAGTACGACTTTTTGAGATATATGCATGTGGACTTCTCAACCCATAGTAACCACTAACGTGGAACATACAAATTATTGCTGTACAAGAAGCACATCATAACCCCAGAATGCATTTTGAATTTCAAGCCTCCAGAAGATGAGAGAGAACAAGTTATGTTATTAAGGGGATAAGCTAAATGACAATCGCAATTGAAGAAATGGAGAAGGACCTGTAATTATTCCTACCTTGCCATTGCTATGCCAACAACACAGCCTCCAACTATAGACCAAAATCCAATCCAGCCTGCATCTACCTGACAGAAAAAAAAAACAAACCCACAAACAAATTAAAATAAACAGAGAAATGTGTTAAAGCTAGAGAAAATAAGATGATAAAATGTTACTTTCAAAACAAATGGTGTGAGGAGCTGCAGACTGCTAACAACATTGCCCAAACACAATCTGAGTAGACTTTTTCAAGCATATTCAAAAGGAAATAAACTCACTTAAAGAAGGTATGAGTAAGTAGACTGTGCTTGAAATGTGGTCTCTCTTCACAGAATCTGAGTAATGATTTCTGCATTTTTATAATACTCTATTAAAAACTTAGAAATCCTCTTCTCCCCACTTCATCTTTTCTACCTGGTAAACATTATTTTCTTTTACTAAAGGTGCAGAAGCCAACAACACTCCTGTTTGTTTACCTGACTCTTCCTTCCTGTCCAAAGGTTTGTACGATTCTGAAAATACCCACTGCTGGTGGAGAGTCAGCAGGGAGAATAGTGACACTTTGGGATGCCAAAACTAGAGTTTATTTTGTTTAAGATTTCAGGGGGAAAGTGGTCCAAACAGAAGAACCTGATAAAATTATATGCTAGTGCAAAATAAACACATGCCACTTACAAAACAGCTGCTGAATATCAGTTAGGAGATACTCACTTGGCTTACGTGAATTGGCGTTAATATCAAATCCAGAACACCAGACCAGCCAGAGAAAACACCCAGAGGTATAGCATAGGCTAAAGCGATCATCAAGAATCGGAAATTGCTGTGAAGACAAAACATACACAATTAGCTCAGTTTATATTAAAAATTTCACCAAGATTAGCTGCTAGAGTAAATGACACCTTAGAATCTATATTCTGCCCATCACAAAAAACAGCAGAGGTCTGAAGAAGTGAGCCACGAAAATCAAGAAAGGTATCTGCCCATGTCACAGAAATTCCAATGGCTGAGATGTTACTGCCTTAACATTGTGACAATAAAAAAAGTCAGTCTCTTCATATAGTTCAAAGATTTTTGTAACGTGCTGGGCTCATGTGTTTCTCATTTCCACCTGCAATTCTTCCAAGCATCAGCATGGGCAACCTACTTAGCCTAAGTGTATGATAGGAATAGTAAGTACTAATTTGAATGACAAAAAACATACTACAAGAATAAAATCAGAGAACAGTGCTTTTTCTTCTTTTTAATCAGTTTTAATTCTCTTTATTTTGGTGAAAGGCAGGGAAAGCTCTGGAAACCAAGACAGGTACAGTTGCAAGAGTGGACAGATTTGACAGTTTGGATTGTCAAAAAACAGAGACAAGTATAATACTCTGCTCTAAACAGTCAGCATGTTTGCTTTTTTCTCCCAATTAAAATTATTCAGCCTTTAGTATTCAGTGGAAGATGAAGCAGTCAAAGTTGTCATTTACTTGGCACTGACGAGGCCAGACCTTGAGTACTGCATTCAGTTCTGGTCCCCTCACTGTAAGAGAGATATTGAGGTGATGGAGCTGGTCAAAAAAAGGGCAACAAAGCTGGTGAAGGGTCTTGAGAGTAAGGCTTATGAGGAACAGCTGAGGAAACTGGGGTTGTTTAGTCTGGAGAAGAGGAGGCTTTGGGCAGGGCAGAGAGGATGGATGGGGACAATGACACGACAACGACTTTATGACTCTCTACAGCTACCTGAAAGGAGGTTGTAGTGAGGTGGCGGTCAGTCTCTTCTCCCAAGTAACAACTGACAGGACAAGAGGTAATGGCCTCAAGCTGTGCCAGGGGAGGTTTAGATTGGATATTGGGAGAAATTTCTTCACAGAAAGGGTGCTCAGGCATTGGAACAGGCTGCTCAGGGAAGAGGTGGAATCACCATCCCTGGGAGTGTTCAAAAAAGGTGTAGATGAGGCCCTCAGTGATACGATTTAGTGGTGGACTTGGGGTAATGGTTGGACTTGATGATCTTAAAGGTCATTTCCAACCTAGTGGATTCTATGATCATTTTCATTGTACACATCATAAACAGGAGTTGGCAGACAAATACCACCATCAATTTCTCCCACCCGCTGTAACCAAAATCAAATGTGAAATTTTTGCTAAGGGACATCCAACTTTTCCTCAAAAAATCTTTTGATTTGGGAATAAAACTAGAAAATTTACTTTGAATTCTGCAACAGTGATATTTTAAAGATTTTATGGTGATTCCAAGGTTATCCCATGGAATACCTGTGTAACCATAAAATGAGCTTCCCCCATTTCACAAACAGTTTACATAAAACTGATCTTGATCAGTACCAGGTCCTTGGCATGCATCATCAATTTGATAGCACACAGTTATGAAAGCCAAGAGGAAGAGAAAGAGCTTTAAAGTTTCTTCAAAACACTCAGAGGATTGCAGCTTACATGGTTTTACTCTCCTAAAAGATCCATGCACAGCACACCAGCCAGCATTTTTTCTCACTGTTCTTTTTCACACATCCTCTTTTTGAATAACACATTTCTATCACATGAACATATCCTCCTCTTTCAATATAATTTGTGCCAGATTTATTTTTTAATGCAAAGAAAAGCAACTCGCAGGCTTTCAGCTCTTCTATACATTGCCTGCACTTCTCTGAATGCTAAAATGTTTGCCATCTTCCTGACAATGTTTTTTCTTTCTCTTAAAAATGCCATACTCTTATCCTAGTCTACCTTGTATCATTTGTCATCTCTTAAAACAGGTTTCTGATGCTATTTAATACTACCCATGTAAAAGCTAATTCAACATCTGTAGAACAAAATAAAAGTGCCCATTTAGTGTAGACATCATATAGCCATGTCATAGATTGCAAAGAGGTAAAAAGTCTGAATTCACTCTTCCAAAATACTTGCTCAATATTCAAAATCTTTGGCTACCTGAACCTCATCTTCATTAAACAGCTACTTTTGAGGGGCTGAGTACTTTGTAAGTTCCTTGACCAAGATCTCTAGTGGCATACCTGTCTTTTGTAACTCTAGCAACAAGACAGACTTGGCATGTGGGATAGCTGCTCTGTGCCATGTCCAACCCCTAGTACCAATACTAGAAAACCAGCTCTGCATAATGATATCCTCCAGTGACAGAGGCTGCACCGTGCCTTGTTTCCAGAATGAGGAAGGTGATCAGGAGAAAGGGTGCATGGCAGTGACAAAGCAGCACCAATCACTAGATGTCATTCTGTCCCCCTTGTCCAGCAATAGCTAAATGCTGGCTACAGCAAGTGCTAAAGCTATTTAAAACATACATCTTAAGTAGCAGTTCTGCTTTTCATGGTGCCAGTCACTTCTATTTGTTTTGCAATTTTGCAATTGCTCCACTGAAAACAGAAAAATATGCTGTCTGTCACACCATCAGTTGGTGAAACCACACTGTTTTCCATCATATCAGCCCTTACGACAGGATATCACCGTTAGCCTCTCTCTGTTAAACCATTCTGCTGGAAATATGAATTGGCTTTTTCTTCTGGTGTTTTTTCAGAAACCTACTTAATGCCATCAGAATCTGTGCAACAGGCTGGTCCAGCAGGGAGCCCCATCGAAGTCAGTCACCATTTTCAGAGTAACTTCAACAGTGCCTATTAACACCATGCACATTCTGAACAGCTTCCATCACTGTATAGTGATGTCATATGAAAGTTTCATTAAAGAAATAATGACACACAAGAACTCTGTTATGAAATTTCAAAATTGCCTATGAAGTTGCTTTAAAACATAGAATACACATAACTGGCTAAAAACATCTCATTACTTCAAAGCAAAAATCACTACATGTTTACTTGATGCAGATATTAACACTTGTCAACTTTTTTTTACTTATGTTTTCTCCACAAAAATTTATGGTATATTCTGAAACAGGGGGGAAAAAGAAACAAAAAGTCTTATTTGCTTCAACCAAGAAACTTAGAAAGGGCACTGTACTTTTTGTAACAGAAGTTCAAGCTACGCTTGTCACAGTGTGTGACAGAATGCTAAATGAGTTAGATCTAGGTCCCAAACCACAACCAACCTGTCAATTCCCACTGCAGGCTGAGAGAGCTGGTATCAGGAGATAACCAGAGATCATCTAATTGTTGTAATCTGTCAGAAGCAGGAATCCTCCAAATCAGGAAAAACCACCAAGTTCCTAAGCAAGTCCCCCAAAAATGGCCTATAGGGGATGGCTGACCCTAAGAAGATATGTATAAATACAACTCAGCGAAAAGCAGCTCATGCAGGTGACTGCTCAAGGACCTGAGGGCATGAAGGAGTTTAGGAGCTGCAAGGATGTGATGAATCCCTTCAGCATTCAAAGGAAAAGGTCAGTTACTTCAATGGTAAAGTTATGCTATGCAGCTTTATTTTGAAGTAATAAAACTGCAACTTGGGGGAAAGAGAAGAGTAAAATTATGAACATCTCAATAATCATGAGTGGTTTTTGGTGCACAGCTGGGTCAGCCCACTAGCTCACACACATTCTTTATGTGGTTTTATACCAGAGGGTAAGTCTTCAATAAGGGGAAATCATGATTTCCTGGTACTCATCAGATGATTAGCTTCGGTCTACACCAGTAAGTCAAAAGAAAGGCTCTCTGTGCCAAGAACTATGAAGCCTAGATTAGGCAGGCAGCAGAGGTTAAGATCCTAATGAATCAGACGACGGATTTCTCTTGAAGCACAGCAGATACCATTTTCCTTTGTAAAACTCCCCTTGCTTGACAGATTGGTCCTGAAAGGCTCCCCAAGATATGTGGGTTTAACTGTTTATTGTTTCATGTACAGAGGAATGAAGAAGTGCCTTTGATAAGAGGTAGCATGGAAAAATGTATAAGGACCAGAAGGAAGGGAGATATAATGATCTACCTGACCACACTTTAAAAGCCCTCTTGGAGACGCTATAAACTATGCTCATTATTTAAGCATCTAGCTTGTTTTCTTCAGGTTCATCGATTGTGAATAGCAAGCCAGCCTTGCTGTTTACCACCTGACCTTAACAGTATCTCAGGTCCGGTGTTTACAACACTTTGAACAGGGAATCTAATGGTTATAAAGCTCCCAAATGGAGAACTGTCAACAAAAATTTTATATTTCAACTTCAGGGTCAGTTGCTGTTTGGATTTCTGTTCAACAGCAACATTTTTGCAACACAACCCTCAGGCACGGTCTCACCACACACCAGGTTGGGTGCATAAACGGCATTACTGTGTGTGCTAAGTGTCCTTATGGGAACTGCAATTTCTTAATATCCTGAGTAGGTCACTTTGCTGACTAACCAGCCAGCCGTACTCACACCTCCTTCCAACTGCCAGCCTGTTCAAGGGTGAACATACAGGATTTAGCATCTTGTCAACTATTTACTTCCCCAAACTGAAATAAAAACCTCAAAAAAAACCCAACAAAACAAAACAACAAAACCAACCCTCCCCCCCAAAACAAACAAACAAAAAATAAACCCCAAGAAGGAATTAGATGGTTTTGCTAGCTCCAAATACAGTTATAGCAAGTACAGCCACAATAGGTCCGTAATAGCTAAATGCCTAAAGCTCCACATTTATTAAGTTTCAAGAAGCCCTTTGTACATAGACTCAGCTCCTAGCATTAAATCACCCAAGAAACAATTGCAGCAAGAGTTTGAAGCTCCCCAGTGAAGTCAGCCATATTCTGCACCATGGGAGTGGTTCTTCTTTGCCCCAGGAAATTCATCTGTGCAGTATCATGTACAGGGCACAGGCCTTCACAGTTATTCAGCATTAATATTACAATTGCTTTACTTGTTCATCTGAGATCAGATTCCCATTACACAAGACATTATACAAACACTGGGGTGGAGTGGGACTGTGTCTTACCAAGAGCCCCACTAGGAGAAGTTGCAAAGCTGGAGATGTTACTCTCTTTACAACCTTTCTTACAAACAAACAAACTTTCAAGGAAACTAACTCACTTTGGAACCTGTTCAGAAACACACCTAGACAGACTTCTCCTATTCCCACTTCATATTTTAACATACTAGTAATGAGATTTAAAAGATCATATAATGATTTCAGATAGTTCATTCATTGCTCCCACAGCTGAATGACAGCAGCTGAATGCTCCTCTGAATGACAAGCAAACCCTAAAATCATTCCAATATAATAAGCACGGAAGAAAGTAGCTTATCAATTAGTTATGCCCAGTGTTGTTAATTGTTACCTCACCCTAGCAGTATGCACACTGTTAATCTTGTATAACCAGATACAACAGAAGCATTGCATGAGAAAAGCTGTGCTAACAGGATGACTAAAGCAGTGGTGGTGCTGAAGAACTCTGGCATGAAGGCTTGAGATATAGCCAATGACTTAAAACTTAATGTCTGCTTTTTAGCAGTTATTATCCTTTTATGTCTTAGCATTAATATTTAATTTTATTTTGTTTAAAAGCACTACAAACCAACTTGTTTGCTCAATGATTAAAGCACATGTGGTTTTATTTATTTAGGTGCTGATCTGCTTTGAAGTGGAAACCCAATGAGGACTTACCTTAAGAGTCTGCAGAAACTTCTCCTGTAGCTGAGCCGCTGACTTGCTGCAGCCACACTGGGAGGGAATGGAGGGCGCGAGGGGAAGTAAGCCAACGCGGCAGAAAATATCAGGGAAACCATTCCAAATTCTAAACAAGATGGCAAAGAAAAACAAAACCAAGAGCAGATGTTAGCATCTAAAGACCTGTTTTGGTACAGCATTGTTATGAGTCAGACTCTGATACATAAATCCTACCACAAGTGCTTTACCGCTCCCGACAACAGAAGTCCATAACTTGAAGGAGAATTCCTTTTTTCCTCCCCAAGCAAGATTTCAAATTGAGATGGGAAATCAATGAGATGGAGAAAAATTGGCAGTCCATTCAAGTGACAGGAGCTGCAGAGAACCAGTCTCACACATGGGGAATTCAGTGAAGCAAAAAGAAAGCTTTTGCTTTTTCTCTTTAGAGAGAACTGCATTATGAAGATTTGGCCACATTTCCACACAATGGAAGTTATGCAGTGCAGGTAACAGCGTGCTAGAAACTTTAAACAGATGGGAATGGGGAAGCCCCAGGGTGTGGAATGATAATTACTTTGTGCACAGGATGATGACAAACGAAAGGTCAAGCAAGACAGCATCTCGGACACAAACAATATTATATGGCAAAAGATTTATTAAGAGAAAAGTGTAGGAGCAGCCATGGCTCAAGAATAGATAGAGCATGGGTAATAGGGAGTAAAATGAAAGAATACAGCTATTTGCAGATGATTCTCTTTTTCAGTAGCAGGTATTCTAGATGTTGGAAAAATTTCATAGCAAAAGTTTGGACCTGAACTTGCAAAGTGCTGAGCACTTCACAGAAAATACTCAGCAAGCTCTGTCATCAGTCATCTTTTGGAAAAACAACTCTACCTACAGTCAGTCTAATTAATTTGTTTTACAGGCCTTTTTACAATGTATATCATGTTCTCCACAGTCCTCGTTCCCAGTAGTTCTCCTATCCCCTTTGAAAACAAGATTCTTCGCTGTGGGAGAGAAAAATGTATAGCTCAAGTGTGTTATCTTAAAAGAACCTGTGATCTTATAACAAAGATGTGTTCACTGACACCACAAATAAATTCCATCAGGGCTGGATACTCAATTGCAATTTTCTTTTTTCTTCTCTTTTTTAATAAATCAATATGAACAGGGCATTTTGCCAGCTCTTCTGCTAAAACAGAAGAAAATAAATTCAGGAAACTTAAAAGTAAATAACACTTGCAGTCTAAATGCATCAGCTGGAGATAGGGAAGGGAAATGAATGCTTCTATTTGGTATGTGGAAAAAAAGTCTATACTAAATTTCTTTTGAAGCCATACAGGGAATGTGACAATGCCATTCTTCACAATCAAATACTACAGGATTCATTTTGAATTATCTCTTTTTTTGCTATAGTCTAATTGCCTGCTCTGAGGGTCAAGGGCACTTTAACTAGATCTTCTTACCATATCCTCTCTTCTCCAGAAAACAGATTCATTTCTATCTTTGTGTACATTGTTTTTGAGACCACGAGCAGTGAACAAAGAACTGGCTGTTAAGTGATCATCTCAGTTACAAGAAAGGGGTGAGATGCTTTATCACTACAGGATGATATTAGAAAGGAAAGCAAGGCTTGCCAAAAGCAGTTTATCTTCTCCTTCATCTAGGTCTATGCATAGTTATACATATGTATACATGCATACACATGCTTTAATCAACTACTAAAGGAAGATTATAGACTGCAGACCATCAGTCTATAGTTGGTAGAACTTGATAGCCATCAAGGATGTGACCACACAAACCGATAAACTTTGTCCGATGTGCTCTGCCATAAGGGGAAAGGCTAGGTTTTTTCTAAAGAATGCAAACCACATAGATAATTATTTTAAATCACAGTAATATTTTACATAACAGGTGCCCATCTGGGGCCTGTTCTATGCATTACCTCAAGATTCCTGCCAAACTGCTACAGTAGGAGCAGTACCATAACACTTAATTTTTTTTTTTATTATCATTAAATCCAGCATGCAGTCCTTGTAGTACCTTCTTGCAACTCTTTTAATATTTCCCAGTGTTGTACTTCCCAGGCTAACAAATTTGCCTTGCAAGCACTGCCTTCATGCACAAAAGAGACGTGCAGAATTCACTTTGGAAACTTAAAGCAGCTCACTCTATTGAAGAATAAAAGTCTCTAGTGCCATGTTAGCTTTGGGTATCACACTTGAATTCCTATCAAAAGTCCAGGTACTTCCAAACGCATACAATTTCTTAGATGTTGCATTCCTTCCTCATTAGGAAACCCACACCTTTATCTCCATCATCATTTACCAGGCTAGATAAATACAGTCCAAAGACAAGTTTTAAACTGGAAGTAGGGAGCAGAAATAAGCAAAGCAGAAAAGGTAAGAAATATGTCAATATTGAATCCAAGGGAGCTGGAGTCACAAAAAAAGGAGCTCTTCGATAGGAGCTATTGGCTTCTGAACAGTGCAATGGATGCAGCAAAGCACTTAGAATTGGGCAAATCAGCATAAGTTAATGTGCAGAAACACAGGTGTGTATAGCTCTTGTTAAGGAGTGAATCTGAAATGCTTCACAAAAGGCAGGTACTGCACTACAGTAACCCATGACTGTCAAAGTGAAGAGACACCTGCATCTTAGCCTAGGAAGTAGGCACCCTGAAGCCATGAACAGAAGAAAACACCACTTTCATAGAGACACGAGCCTCCTGCATACAAGGTCTTTTTCCTTCACACAGGCTACTTGTAACACAAAAACTTACACAAACCACGAAACCCTCGTCCCCATCTTGTCCTGAAATGTAGAGAGGGAATAAGGGCACTCAAGAACACACACATGAATTTTTTTAAACAAATATTTTACACTGATATTTAGGGAAGCACATGGCTAAAAGCTCTGGCTGCATATGAGAATAATTCAAGCTTCCTTATGCAATCAAGGTAATACAATTCAATCCTGATTTTCTCCATCTGTACTATTTCAGCTGGGAACTAGAATGTGCAGCAACACAGAAAACACAGAAAGAGGCTGTGGTAATTCAGCTGAGCTCTTAGTCCATGTTTGAGATAAAGGAACAGCAATTTATTACAACACAGAAGAGACCGGAGTTAACAGAGCAATTTCAGAATAGGTTTATAAGCAACTGCTTCATAATCAAGTTTGAGGTTAAGTCATTGGAAAATCTGCACACTCCTGGCATGCTAGGGATCCCAAGTTAACAACTCACATCATTACTGTCTTATAAAAGTCATCACCTAACTTTTGGAGGCTGTTTATCTAACACTACTTCACACAAAAGCAACAAGCTCCTTCACAAATACTACTCATTATGAATGCAGAGTGCTCATCCTGTGAATCTGGCTTGTCTATGCCATCTAAAAGGAGAAGTCCTACCAAGCCTGACCCCACTTACAGAGAAAATAGGGAAAAGGGACACTTGGGTCCAGTTCCCCATTCTCCTATATTTTGTAACATGTCTACCAATATCTGTGAAGTCAATTTGAACTTTGCCTTCCTCCCACTTCTGGAGCCTACCTAGCATAGGGCATAGGGAAGGCAAACATCAGGGACCTTGCTCCTTCAGCTCTCCGGGAAGACAGGAAAAATCCCAAGAGGGATTCAAAACAACCATCCTTTCATCAGTTCCCATCAGTTTTAAATCAGCTGGATATTTTGCTACCATCACCACAATTCACTGTAGTAACATTCATGAACCAGCTCTTTTTCACTGCCTGAATAGCTAAAGGTGGTGTAGCACCTGAAAAGACACACCCCATATGACACAAGCACAACTGCATGAAGAGCTTCTGTAGGATCATCTTATGTTGGGACCAACAACCCCAGTATGTGTAGAGGATGTTCCCAAATCCTAACTACTCAGAAAGAGCCATGCTGAGACATGGGACAGGCAAGAAACACCTCTGAACCTTAGTGGCAAGGAAGATCTATCCATGTTTCTGAAGAAAATGATTAAGAAAACCTCGGAGGGGGGGGGAGGGGAGGAGAGGAGGGAGGGGAGAGAGAGGGAGAGAGGGGAGAGAGGGGAGAGAGGGGAG
>JBAFWW010031940.1:0-13664 GCA_036873685.1 Agapornis canus
TTCTTTTATCTTTCCTTTTATTTTTTTCCTCCCCTTTTCTTTTTTTAAAAAAAAAAAAAAAAAAAAAGAAAAAAGAAAAAAGAAAAAAGAGAAAAAAAATATTGGGGTAAAGGAAGTGTTAAGCTAAAAGAAATTGAAGCACAGGTAGACCTTTTTATGTTCTGTTCTCATTTTAAGAAAATGAACAGTCCAAACTAACAGAAAAGCCATTGTGAGAAGAGGCTGGTTTTGAGCGGATGCTGTCAGCAATCACATGCAGAAGGATGAATTTCCACTAGTCCAGCTTTTCCTAACATGAGATGTCCAAACAGAGCTGACTGGAATCCCCCTTAACAAAAAAGCCAACAGTCTCACCTAGTCTGACTTCAGCCTTGGATTAACTGCAGGAAAGATTTAAAGGTTAGGAAAACAGCCATGGAAATCCAGGCCTTGCCAAACATTGTTGTAGAAGAGATGGCAGATTTGATGACCACAAGGTACTGAGTAGGTGCAAAAAGCTGCAGGCAGATCCAGAGGAGCCAAGTGCTCCAAACTGACCTGTTTGTGTGTTATGCTGTTGCTGCACTGACCTGCAACACCAACACAGGCTGGGGCTAACCCCTCCTTGCTGGAGGCAGCACCTTGACTGTGCCATCAGCAGCAGCAGAGTCTTGCTTGGCTCCTGGTAGTTACAGGCAAAGTTGCAGCCTCTGGATCCTGGGTACATCTCTTGTGCAGGTGTTTGGGAGCATCACAAACCCTGACACAGGCTCTGTGGAGCATTAGCCAGTGGCTTGCTTGGTCATGAAGGCTTTCCCACTCATGTTTGGCAATCCCAGGTGGTTCCCAGGGGAGCTGGGTGCTCCACCTTGGGTAAACGTCAGCTTGGTGCATGGGGCACTTCTAGCCTGGTTACTGAATGTGTGGTGTGGGTTAAAGCTGTCATCAGCCAGGAACACTAATGAAATAGTTCAAGCATGTCACATTCAACACCTCTAAACGTGAATAAGGAAATCCCTGGAGGCTAGAGGGCAGCGAGGCTAAGTGGTGACTGATGAGGCAGGCAGGGCAATCTGCAGCACAGCCAGGTTTGTTGGCACAGCAAGCACAGCCTCACAAACCTGTATTTCTCATCCAGAAGCCCTCCCCTTGGCTGAGAGGCAGTGAGCACACAGAGCCCCATTCTGAATGCAGCATCACCCATGCCACCAGCACAGGCACACCAAGCCTGATGTGCTTGGCCTTCCCAGCGCCCAGTGGCAGCACAGCCTGCTGGTCCGCAGTGGAGGATGACAGCATGGGCAGCTGAGCCTGGCTTTGGGCTGGCAGAGGACAGGCAATGCCTGCGGGGCATCAGGCAGTGGGTGAACCGCCCAGACACGTACCGCACCTTGCGGTGACACCAGCGTGCGCACGCTTGGACACACACCCCCTCTTAACTCTCCATGTGCTCACCCAGCGTGACGCAGGGGTGCACGTGTCCGTGTGCAAGCTCATAGTCACACGCAGCCACGGTGAGCACAGGGACACGGCTGAGCTGTGCACACACACACTCGTGCACAGAGCCCTGCCAGCACGCGGCTGGAACACGTGCGTGCCCCGATCCTGCTCTGCCCACACGAGCCCTCCAAGGCCTGCAGGAGCAGGGCAGCGGCACTGCCGCAAGCCCTCACGTGCACATCCTCGGGAAACACTGGGACCCAGAGACATCCCCACCGGCACGTGCCTGTGCTTGTCACCAGCCCTCTTCCATAGCCTGCTTGTCTGACAGGCAGGAGAAAGCGTGGCTGCAAAGTGAAGATGTATGTTTTTCGTGCCAGTAGGCAAGACCAAGCACCAGTCCCATCACAACGACATAACGTGATGTTACTGGGATCCTCTATTTCTCACTCCAATAACAGGAAACTTGGCAAAACTCTGTTCCTTGCAGGAACACTTAGTACATAGATCTTTGCATTGTAACAGCATATGCATAAACATACATTGAATGGACACTGGTACACTTCCAGATGAAACCAGGCCTTCTCTGGTGTTATCTGCAGTTAAATGCTAATGAGGAGTCATTTAAATGTCAAATGTTGACCCATCTGGGGAGGGTTTGTGTTGGGTTTTGCCTGGTATTTTTGATTGGGGTTTGGGTTTAATTTTGGCTTTTGCACCTAGCATGGACTGCAAATCTGAGACAATTTGGAGCTTCCTGAGGCAAGAGAGGCGTGCTAACACTACCACCCCCATGTGTACAGCTGCTTGCTGTGTCCTTCCCACTTTCTACTGACATCCCATTTCTTGTATTCTTTGCATTTCTTTGCTGTGGGCCAGGTGATGCTGCTCTGGCACTGCAGTGGGAGGGATGTGCTTTCTCCAACCTGCTCTTTCCTTGCAGGATGTTTGTGGTGCAGCAGATCGTCAGCAGTAACCTGCTGCTCCTCATCACAGATGCTGTTTGTGACTGCAGCATCTTCCCACCTGTCCTGCTGGATGTGAAAGAGGTCAAATATATCCTTCCATACGTGAACAGCAGGGGCACATAGCTCCACAGGTCCCTTCATCTCCATGTTTGCTAGGGTGGAAAATGTGCTCCCAAGGCAGTCACCATGGGGGTGCAGGGCATGGGCCAACTTGTGGGGCAGCTGGGGAGAGACATGGAGCAGGTAGGGTTGCAGTGCAGTGGAGAGGACTGTGTGAGGGCGAGGGTTGGAAAAGCTGGAGGAAAGGATCAGTGGTGGGATGGGTGCAGCTGGGCTGGTTCCCCAACACTGCTCCCATAACTCATCCCTGCTGGGTCCTCATCCCTTGCTCTTCATAAGGGCAGTGACACTGTGCAGCTTGTTACCAGTTTCAGCTGCAGGTCCTTCCTTGCCACCTTCTCAAGCTTGGTGATGTCTCCAGCCCATGCAAGGTGAGCTGCCCTTCCCATGTCCACCCCGCTCTGTCTCCAAGGCTGTGCAGTTACACCCGTATGACTTACATCAGGGTCCCATGGCTCTGTGCAGTGCTCACTGCCCTTCCCCTGCCTGATGCTGTGTGCCCTTAACAGCCTCGCACATAACGCTTCAGTGAAGTGTGAACGGATGAGGTCCCAGAAGCTGAGGCGGCGGCCGGACACGTGCCACGCGTTCCATCCTGAGGTACCGCACGTCCTGGCTGGGCTTCACCATGGGCATGCACCCCTGCGCTGTGTGTATCACGTACCCATCCTGCTGACTGGGCACAGACGCAGCCCTGTGACTCCTCAAGGGGTTCCAAGCCCCTGAGTCATGCTAATGGTACCTGGGAAGGGCTTAAGCTCAGACATCACAGGGTTAATGGGTTTCTTTGGGGGTTTCACCTGTTGGAAAAGCCCTGATTCCTGGAACCAGCCCTTGCAACCCAGGCTTGGTGCAGGCAGGCAGCTTTCCTGCCTGCTGGCTGGCAGCAGTTTGATCCAGGTACCATTGCACAGTGCCAGGAGCAGGCACAATGACCTGCTTGCGGGCAGAGGACTCTGGAAGGATCTGCAGGGAGGACATACATGTGGGAGCCCATCCTGCTGCAGCCTTCGAGGCTGAGGGATGCATTTCAGGTGCATAGTGAAAGCCAAGGAGATGAAAGTCTTCCCAGCCTTTGCCCATGGTGATCCTTCCTTTTAGCTACAGGCATTGCTTCCCCTTCCAAAGACAAGCGGCAGGCTCCCTTCCCTCTGCCAGCAGCCACCCTGGTTGTAAGCACACTGACATGGTCTCTCCTGTCTCCCAGGAAAACGCCCAAGACTGCGGTGGCACTGCTGAGATCTCTGTCTCACCAATGCTGCTCTTCCTGCCCCTGGTGCTGCTCCTGCGGTGACGCTGCCTGCACACACCTTATACAGCAGAGACCCAGGAAAAGAGGGGTACCACTGGCTGGAATGGCAGGAAGGGAGGACATGGGGGTTCCGGCCATTCTGCAATACCCACTGCAACAAACTGGGGACTTGTGTTAACAATGCGGTGCAGCACATCCTGTGTCCTTCACCACATGGTCCTGTGTGGTGCCAGCGGTGGAAGCTGCTCCATCCTCAAAAGCCCATGGCAACGGTCCTCGGTGAGGACCAGCAGGCTCAGCTCCCAGCACTCCACCTCCTGAGCTGCTCCTTCCCAGCCACCAGCTCACAGCCAGGACTGTCAGCATGGCTGGCATGCCACCATCACCCTGCCTTCCACAGAGCCACTTTGGGGTATAGAGGGCTCTGTGGAGCAGATTTGGCCATAGAGGAGCAAGAGGGGTAGGGGACACTGTCTGCCTGTCTCACAGTGGGAGCCACCAGGATTTGGAGTATCCTGGTATGGAGCAGCCCAGGCATAGCCCTGCCAGAACAGGGCCTTTGGTGGTCCTAGGAGGGAGGCAGTAACTCCTGGGCTTGGTGTGGCCTCCAACCAGGACCACAGAGGCAGGACATAGCACCTAACCTGAACTGCAGTACTCAACATGTAACGCGGCAAAGGAAAATAGCACAGCTTGGCTAGATAGCTGCAGCTACACCAGCTCTGCTGAGGAGATCGCTCCTGACACTGCTGGCACAGAATCCAGAGTCTAGTCCAGATGTGGACTTAACCACTGGGAAGGGGTTATGGATGACCCACCAAAAGTGGAGGCATGTCTCCCATTACCTGCTAGTTCACTGCACAAGCAGCTAAGAAATTGGCACTTTTCCCCTTGCAGCAGCACTGCCCTGCTCATAGAAGCAACTCCTGCCCAGAGGGTGGCCATGGGACATTTGTCACAGAGCTTTACAGGCACACGGGGAGCACCTATTTTTCCTCTTACTTTTTGTATGAACTGCTCCATACCATCTCACTAAAAACAAATATATGGCATATTCTAAATAGATACTTAGGCTTCAGCATGTCATGTTTGGCGCTAATCACAGCCCTACATCATATCCCTTCACCAAACTCATGGGGACATAGTACAGGTGGAGGGACTGCAAACACTGCAGAAATGGTGGCCTGGCTAGTAGGGATGGGCCAGCAACTCATGGGGATGCCAAGAAATGCTCCTGGTTGCTGTGCCACTGTTTTTGCTGGAACTTTGGGACCTCTGACCATGGAGCATACACTTTGAACTAGTCAACTGCACCCCACAGACCACAGCTCTGTCACCTCTGGGGCAGGGTAGGAGTCCTGGTGCCAGCAGGGTAATGTGGATATACATGATCGAGGACCATCACCACCACGGGTAGGGATGCCACAGCCAATGGCTACAGATGGAAACAGGCTCTCACCTTGAGCTCTGCGCCATCCCCATCTGTAGTCACTCCGGCACCAATGAGTACACACTGTGTTTGCTCAGAGGCAGAGCAGGCCAGAGCCTTGCCCTGGCCTCCTCTGCCAGGTCTGCCACTCTGGAAACCGCCTGCACTCCTCTGGGCCTCCTGAGAGGTGTGTAGTTCATCTAACAGAGCTGCTGCCTCCTGCAGGGCAAGTGCCATCCAAAACTAAGGGGACCAGTCACAACCAGGTCCTGGTGGGAACCTTTCAGGATGTTACAGCTCCTGCCATGGTGGGTTTTGCTTCACTGAAGGCAGTGTTATGGCACAGAAGAGAGGACCATTTGCAGTACTGGAAGCTATTCTGGACATGGTTTCCAGGCTTCAGATGCAGTGACCTTATCAGAGCCAGAAGCAGCCAAAGAAGATGAAGACAGCGTGGAAGGAAAAGGGGCTGCTGTC
This sequence comes from Agapornis canus, assembly GCA_036873685.1. Taxonomy (NCBI): domain Eukaryota; kingdom Metazoa; phylum Chordata; class Aves; order Psittaciformes; family Psittacidae; genus Agapornis; species Agapornis canus. The sequence goes on from JBAFWW010031940.1 coordinate 5,666, forward strand.
AAGTCTGAGGAGTCAAGAGCTGCTTGCAGACAGAGGAGCCACTGGCTCAGGGCATGCCCCACTGGCTGGCACAGCTCCCACAGCTCCATGCACATGCCCTTGGTGCTGCCCTCCTGGGGCAACACTCTCAAGGGTGACCTCGCTGTCAGAAAGGATTAGCAGTCCCATTTCCACTCAGCTAAAAAGAGATACAGAAATACATGGTGTCCTCCTGCCTGTGAACCATGTTTGATTTCAGGTGCATTAACCCACAATAACATAGTCCTGTAAAGAGACCTGTACTGGGAGAGTAAAGACATGAGCTGTACCTGGCTTAGCTGATATAACAAGTTTGTGCCTCAGTTGTAACTGGAGGGAATAGGACAGAGGTGAGAACAGGATTACTTTTTTAACCAAGAAATAAGGGTAAAGGTCTGATGGAGAGATCAAGGAAGAGGGGAGCTGCACTGGGCCCACCGCACTCAAAAGCCTGGTGTGTTTGCTCCCCAGGGAAGGTAGCACATGCACACCTCAGCACCCATTTCTGCATGAGGTTTGTCTTCACCATTTATTGGGAGGCAAACACAGCCCTTTTCTTCCCAAGTGCTGCTGATCCACAATGGGATAGCTGCCCTTAGGCATGGTTTTAGCCTTAGAAGGCAAATGGCTCACTTACAGTTTTTTGCCACCAAAGCAGACCCTAAGCACACCTACCCATTCCTGGCCTCCAGCATGGTGTTAAGCAAATCCCACCGCATGCTCTGCTTGCCTGGCAGAGGTAGCAGCTCATCATCCTAAAGCAAGAGAAAAGTCCCCAGGAAGAGCAGCTGCTCCCAACTTCTTCAGTCATGTGCTGGGCACAGCACATTAAAATAGGTCAGCAAAGGCAAACAGATCTGAGGCCAGAACATCTGACCAGCAGAGGAGCAGCTGTGAGAGGAGCCACCTCCCACTTCCAGACGAGCAGCATTCCACTGCCATCCGGATACAGCACTGTAAATCACAGCTGTACCTCCTGCAAGATCCCGCTCACCCCCACAGGCACACACACTGTAGGCATCAGGGGTTATTCTAATAAGGCAAGGCTCAATGGGAGAAGGGTCCAAGCGTTGCTCTGCAGTGAGGGATGTCCGTCAGACCTACACAGCCACATCTGGCCACCACATGCATCAGGGGCTTCCCAAGCCCTAAGCCTGAAGCTGATTTCCTCACAGCCAGGTGGAGAGAGACCCAAAATCTTTCTGTTACACACCTTACAGGCTTTGGAAACACCCCACTGCAGGCTGAGGTAACCCTGGATGCTGCAGTGGGCACTGAGGATGTTTGAGCTGCTGGCAGGGACACGCACCTTACACATACATGTACCCTCCCTTGCCTCATGCCATGGGTCAGAGCAGGTGGATGACTAGACCTTCAAGATGGCCAGACAGGGATGACTTCACCCTACAAAACAGTAGGAAAATCAGCCCTGGATATACAGCAGCTGTTTGCAGTTGAGAGTGGCACAAAGACAGCAGCTTTTCAGCAGGCTGACCTGAGTGGGCCTATCCTTAGCAAGAGCCTGGCACATCCCAGGCTTGGTGTGGCAGCAGTCACAGCGAGAAGCCACAAGCTCCATGTGCGTTGAAAGGGGAGGGTGCCCTTCTCTACCCCAGCAAAGGACCAGTACCACAATCCGGCTTGGTTGCATGTGTACATCTCAGACTCAAGCTCCTCTGAATATTTTACAGATGCTTCTTCTGCTGAGAAAGCCCAATGACACTTTCATTGCAGAAACCCTGGCCTCTTGCATACCTCTGCTTGCAGGGGAGACGGGCTGAGGGCAGCCAAATGCAGCAGGCATGAAGCAGCTTTTCAAAAGCAAATGGAGAAGGAACATCAAAATTCCATGTACTGAATGGCTCCATCACCAGTTGGACCCTTGCTGGAGGGGATTGCTGCTCCTGTTCCCTTGGACCATGGGGAGCTCTTACATCCTTCAGTCCAAGCTGTTCCCCAAAGCCTCTGCTGCAGGTTCCCTCACACCAACTCTGTGTGCACCTGAGAGGAGCCTGGGCACTGCCTGTAGCTCACTCAGCCAGCAAACACCACTGTCATTATCTCCTATGACATCAACCACAGCAATGCAGCCCGTCACCGGCACCTGACACAAACAGTAACGTCCTCGTTTAAACACCACCAAGCACATTTCTACAGTAAATACCTTGTAGACCGTGCAGAGAGTTTCATCAGCTCTTCCTGCTTTGCTTGCTGCTGGCTCAAATGCTGTGAGCCCTGGCACCCCACTGCTGGCAACAGGAGAGAGCTGGGCACTGAGCCCTGTCTTTACATCTCCATTTGGCTCCTCCTGCGTCAGGCAGCCACCGCCTCTCTTCCAGCCAGTGTTATGAGGATGTGCATGGGCGCTTCCTTGGACTTCCCTGAGGAAAGGCTGCGGGGATGGTGGGAGACTGCCAGCCTTTCTGGAGGCCACTGTCCTACTTGGGGCTGGCCTCTCTCAGACAGCAGGGAAGGGGGCAGGGAGCGGCTGGGGAAGCCTTTGCAACAACGAGAGGGAACACAGCGATGCTGGCAGTCACACAGTAGCCAAAGCAGTGGCTTTCTTCAGCACTGTGCAGCCAGCTGCCTGGCACAGCAGGAGCTGGACCCTGCTGTCACGCTGCTCCTGCCCGGCTTTGAGGGACACAGTATTGCTTTCCATACTGGCAGGATGCTCCGTGGCAAAGGCAGCACACCCAGCCTGGCTACTGAGGAGGGCAATGCAACTGGGGAGGTGCACCAGAGCCAGGGCTAAGCCAGGAGCAGGCAGGAGGTAGTGGCAGCAGCTGCTCCCTTCCAGGAAGGATGGCTTCCCATCGCATTCCATCCCATCCCATCCCTGCCAGCACTGGGGAGCCACCCCAGCCTGTGCCTGCTCTGGCCTTGCAGCCTGGCATTGCCTGCACTGAACAACTTCCTCAGTCCAGGGGAGCTCAGCTCCAGTCACCACAAACCTTGCACCATATGCACAGGTTTGGCATGATTGGAGAGGAGAACAAAAGCTAGCTGCTGGAGCTGGTTTGGGTGCCATTTGCCTCCAATAGGGAAGCACGCCGCTGGTCTGGGAGCCCAGCCAGGCCTATGATTTTCCCATCTCATTTACAGCTAGACTGGTTTCTTTTTTCTGCCAACTGTGAAGAGACTCTGTGGACAGCTGTACCACTATAGACACGAAGCTGCTAATAAGCAAAATCACTGCGAATCTCCAGTGCAAACATCTCACAGCTCAGAAACAGCAATAGCTCTGCTGTTCAAACATGAACTATACTAGAGAGAAGGGCAAAGGAGAAGCTCCTGCGAATGCTTGAAATACAACCAAGCTGGCAAATTATTCCCTTGCACACACACAGGAGTGTTAGCCTCACATCCTGCCATCCCTCCCAAAAGAGCCTACCTTCCTGATGGTGAGCAGCGTGGTGAACAAGGGACCAGTTACAGCTGGTCCTCTTCTCAACAGCTGAACTGCACCACTGCCTAGGTGATGCTGGGCAGAGGATTCCTCCTGTGCTTTCCCTATGCTGCTCATTGTTAACATAGCTGAAGATGATCAGGTATGACGTGTTCCATGTTGCCATGAGCCTGAGACTGGTATTTCTTCTTCATAAAGAACATACAGACCTAGGAAATAATGTACATCCTCTCCAAGGAGCTGGTCTTTTTAGGGAACTCCATTTAAAGCACTTCAGTGCTCAGTACTCCTGGAAGACAGCCTAGAGAATTTCGGCTTAGGCATTCCAGACAAATACAGCAGCTCTGGGACCAGCAGGAGACCTTGGTTCAGATAAAGTGCTTGATGCCACACAGAGCAAAAATAAATAACTAAAAAGGGAAAAAAGAACTCAGGTTTGCAGAAAGCCTCTAATAGCTTCAACTAAACCAAACTCAGCTCTTCTGTCCTAATCATACACTCCATTTATTTCTAGCCCCTAAAACAATTAGGCAATGAGCTTAGACATTCACTCGATTGCAGTACTCAGTCCATACTCAGGGTAAGTTCACCCTTTGCAATGCATGAAAAAAGTGATTCCCAGGAGAGGGCAAAGCACGGCCACAGCTACATGCAGAGGTAGGCCATGCAAGTGTGGCCTCCCAGACAATTTTTACCACTTTGCTTTCTGAAAACAGAGTAAACCCAATTCATACTCAAACATGGCAGCTTCTTCTAGTGTAATTCACACGTAATCTGACAATGACATTCCCCACGCTCCTTGAACTTGCTTTGCATTAAATAAAAGATTCCATCCTAGCTCCTCGAGCTGTCATAGGTCATTTACTGGAGCTGGATCTCTTACAAGGCGCTGCAAAACACGTATCTTGAATTAAGCAGCTGATAAACAGCTCAGCTGTAGATGCCCAGACTCAGTGTGAGCCAACACAAGAGGAGGATTAGGTACATCCTGCCCAGGCAGTCCACATGTGCTTGCTGGCAGTCAAGGAATAGCAATGCAGGAGCAGAAGGCCCCACTCCAGGCACAGGGCTGTTCTGGTCACCACCAGCTCCAGTCACTGCCCATTCAAAGCCTACTCCTCCTCCTTATCCCTGCCAGCCTTAAGCCTGCATACCAGAAGGAGACCAGTCCCTTATAGGGGTCCAGGCTCTGAGGCACTTTCTCTACACCAGGAATTTAAGTCCAGGCCTCCCAGGTATCTCTTCTCAGTCTCAACCCATCTAAAATTACCCACAACAACCTTGTCTCAGCACATACCCTCTTGCTCTTCACACCCTTGGCCCCTCCCACCTGCTTTCTTCCACGCAAGCTCTCACCCACCAATGCTTCACCTTTGGCTTTCCAACACTGTCCATAAATCAGTTTCTGACCCTTCCACCATGCTCCACCCCGTTTGACTCCTTGGCCTGTTTGCTCCTTTCCCCTGCCTATTACCGGCTGGCACACAGCCTGCAGCAGTAGGAGGCAGCCTGGGAACTAAGGAAGGGGACAGCACACATGCAGTCTGCTCCACAATCGAAAAACCAAGAACTGGGAAACTGAGCCACTGAAAATTAGTGTCTCTAAACATGCAGAAATAGATAACCTCTGAAATAGCAGGTTCAGATGGAGGCTTGGGGGATGGAGAGAAACCTCACAAAGGCTGGCCAGCCCCATGACCATCCCTCAATTCCACCACATGGGTTGAACAAAGCTTCCCAAAACAAAAGGCAAGATTTGACAGTAACATTTTGTTCTCAATCCCACTCTGATCTCAAGTTGCTTTTAAATATGACAGAGGTCAAAACCAAGCTGAGATAGGACAAGATATATGTTGTTCCATGCCTTTCATTCTCTGCAAGTTCAGAATAACTGTATGTCAGGGGAGTATCTTATGATGGGCGGCTTCATGAAGCAGTGGCAACAAACTGGAGATTTGTAAGAGGCAGAACAGTCCACTGACACCTTTGCTGTGATATTTAAATGCATTAGACAGTACTGAAATCTTACAGCAAGACCAGGCACATACTTGATGTGAATTACACACATCAAAAGGATGCCACGTAGTAGTACTGAAGTCTGTCTCCCACCCCACTGGCTTTTGCTTGAGGAGGCACACAGCAAGCATCAGTTCAGTCACACATAAGCATTTAAGCATCAGTTTGGTTTCTGCACCAGCAAAGTCCTCCACCGACAAAGCACTGCCTGTAAGCATTGGGAAGGAAGGAAGCTGGAGCGACTCTTTCAAGCTTCACACACAGCACAGAAAGACTCAAAGTAGACAATAATCCATTTGGTTCTTTTATTAGCAGAAGTTAAGAATACAGCAAGTAATAAGATCCCATCTTACATGGAACCATCACCAGAGTCCCCCACCATCAAAACCCCAGAATGTGCTTCATTGCTTCCAACAGTAAGCAATTTTTAAAAAGAAATATACTGAACAAGGCCACTATTTAATGGGGAAGGAAAGAAGCTGTAGGTCCTAACTATTCTATGGCAATAACCTGCACACAGAGCAAGCAAGCCTCTGACTGCTGAGAGTAAGGCATTCAGGTGCCAACCTGGGAAGAGTTCTCAGCAAAAGCTACAGAAAAGTGCACAGCTAGGTTGTTTTTATTGGAACACACAAACTTCTTGAATGGAGAGACTGACTGGGTTAAGAATAGCAGGTGGAGTACTGTGTTTTTGTAATAGTTCTGTGCTGTGTAGGACCAGGTTACAATCACCCTTCAAGGAGTGAACGTGGGACAATCCAGGATGGAGACTGCCACTTCTGCTGGTACTGTTACAGAGGTATCCTAAAGTGCCTTACAGACAACTCTGATTCTGATATGTACCATGCCTTTCTCAGACACCAGTATACTTCCCTCCAGACAACTCTACATCTTTGTATGGAATGCCACTGCTATTAGCCCTTATATCTAAGTTAATACTGCTCTTCATTTTAGTATCACACAGACCTGTGATAAACTTCTTCTGGCCCTACAGGCATCCAGTGTAGTGATCCCACTGAGAACATGTCCTTCTAAGCTCACAGACTCTGCTGCAGCACCTCCTTCTGCAGCTGACCTTGCCTTCAGAGGCTCATATTCAAGGGGTGAAGCCTTAATACCAGTCAACTTTAGGAAGGCATTCTACTTCTATGTGACTCCATTAGGCAAAGAAACTCCCCAAAACACTCTGCAATATTCAGGGCATACTAAGAGCTTTGCAATCCACATTTTTTCTCTTGAAGGATGAAAAATCAAACTTGCAGAAGTCTTAAAAAGATTAAAAAAAAAACCCAAAACCACAAAACCAAAAAAAACCTTACCCAACACACAACAAAAAATCTGAAACACCCTTCACCTTCCTTGTGAAACACAGCATTATATGAGCTGTTTAACTCATCTGTGAGAGGTAATTGCTCTGAATTTCCAACTAAACACTCCAAGCAATACCTGTGCCATAACAAATGAAACGTTCAAGTTTCATCTTACGACTCCAAAGATTCTCCTTCAGCTTGGCTTCTGACTGGGCTCCAAAGATCAAGCTACATCAATTACACGAGAAGGATCTATGCCTCCCATTATATAGGAACTGCTTCAGCTCCATAGCAATCCAACCGAACTCTTAAGTTTTAGGTTAAGAAATACCAGCAGTCCCATTGCTTAAGCACAGATGGGAAGCAGACCTAAGGAAGAAAAAACAAAATATGGAACTGCATTAGGCTGATGGTGGATTTTTCCCCTTAAAAAGAAAAACCTGCAAACTCCCTTGGCATACGGAGCCTGATACATGAGAAGGTAATGTGCTTGAGGTCTGCAGTAACTGTTAACTCCAAGTCCTGGAGCGCACAGCCTCCTCTTTCCAGTCCATCTTAACCCCACCTCTGCTTCCCCTCATATGCTCAACTACCTTTTGACAAGTGTATTACCATCATTTGTTCAGACAAAACAAAGCACACCCTCAAATGGCAACCACCTACTCAGTGGGGGCCCTTGGGTATAGGCAGGCACTGATGGAGTTGGACTGTTTGCTATTTCACGTGCAGTTATCCCATCATGCTCCAATTCATATGATGAGAACCAAAACAACCAACTTTTAACATCCACTACCCAAAACTATACAGGCCACACAAGCTTGGAAGGCAGCTGTCCCACACACTTAGGCAGGGCACAGATGTATCTTGAGTCACTTGAGTAAATAAACTTGCTAACACTGTGACTTTCACAACCCTTGTGTACATATACTGAACCTACTCCAAGTGCTGGCCAGGACCCCATCTGGTGCAGGGCATGCTTCACTCCTGGGAATTTTACCTGGTCCTCCTGCAATTATTTGTTTTGTGCAAAATTGAAACAGTGTGTGGTACTTGCATGTTGCATTCTTTACAAAAACCCTTTTCCCCCCACCCATTGTTTAAAACATTTATATAAATTTTATTTAAACAGAAAGTTAGAAATCTTATTTACAATTTGTTTTTCTCCCCAAAGAGCATCTAAAATCAACTCCCAAGCCCTCCAAGAGGATATAAATTTAACCTTGATTTTTTTTCTTAAAAAAAAATG
>JBAFWW010031947.1:0-10641 GCA_036873685.1 Agapornis canus
ACATGAAAATGGCAAATCCTTCTTCTGGTAAAATTAAATACTGGCATTTTTAAGCCCACTCACCTCAACAGAGCGGGGTTAAAACCTTCCAAACATAATGTTTCCATTAAAAATGCCACCTTAAAACCCATTAAAATAGACTACATAGTTTTCAAGACCTAGGATTTAAAACCATATAATCTCACAGAGAGCGGCCTTGGAATAATGGCCCAATTCAAGCTTGTTGAACTTTGTCAGGGATTAGTGTCACCTGCTTTATGCAATTTATTTTCTAATTTTGTGAAGAGTAGATGAAGCAAGAGTAAATGAGTTTTTCCTGGGAAAAAGGATCAGATTCTTCCCCCAAACACTAGTTATAGATATCAGTCCCAGTTTCTCAGCTATGTAATTCCAAGGCATTGGATTTTGGTGGAACCATTATGGGCAGCATACCAGTTAGCTTCCTGAAATCAGACTGCTATCTCATGAGGCAAATTTGTGCACTATCCACAGTTATAGCATATAGCTATTCAAGGTACAAACCAACAGGACATCATCCACACATCTGCCTTCTCAGCCAACAACCTAAGAGCTGAATGCACACAGAAAACAACTTATATTTTAACTATTTAGGGTCAAAAGCTGCAGGTATACTAACAATCTGAATGAGAGCAGTGTATAGGCAGCTATGCTATATGGAAAACCTGTAATGTCAAGTGTATCCATCTGACTTTTCTCTAATGCTGCTGACAAAATAACATTGGTCATTAGGGCTGGACTTTGCAGATGAAAGTCATGCAAGTGGACCCTGCAGGCCACACTACAAATAAGCAAATCTCCATGTATGAAAGAATCTGTTCCTGCAGTCCTCCCTGTGCTCCAAGAGTCCAACAAGATGTGAACCCCACACTGCACAGCATCTAGCTCCACATAAGCAAATACAAATCACAAAAAAAAAAAAAAATCTAAAAAAAAATTTCTAAATTTTTCAGATCATTTGAAGTATGCCTTCACAACATAGTTTTCAGACATGTCCTGGGAAGACTTAAAAGGTACATTAACATGAGAAGCTCAGTCTGAAATACTTTTAATGTGAAGCAGTTTAAATATAGTATTGAGAAAAACACTGTCAAAGTTTCTTGCTTTCTCTTCTTGGCTCTAACTTCAGAAATACATTGAAGACTGTTTTTTCTGAACCCAAGTGCTGTTTTGCCATTCTGTTCTATATTTTCTGTACAAGTTCAGCACTGACCAAAAACCCCCAAAGGATCAAAGTTCAAATTTCAGATAAAGGTTACTAGGAACAGAGAGGAGTACAGAATCTGAAAAAAGAAGAAGGAAAAAAAAAAACCCTAAAGAAAAGAAAAAAACACCACCCCAATGATGACAACAACAAAAAAATCAAATAAAACCATCAAAATATAAACAAACCCAAAATGCAAAAAACCTATATAAGGATCTACAAGGCCAGAATAATCAAGGTAAAGATGCAATTTAGATTAATGAAATATCTAACTGCATTGAGTTCTAGAATTCGTACTGCTTGTTTCTTTGCATATTTTACTCCTAATACCCCCTGGACTAATGCATCTTAAAATAATCTGCTTCAGAAACAGGCACCAACTTTTAAATGCTGCCACATGTACCAAGAGGGCAGTAAATACACTCCCTCACATATTAGCCAAGGGAAATAATTATTTATGTTCAATACAGGGTGCTCTCTCCATCTGTGTGGCCCAGGACTGGTTTGTTTGGAGTCCCCAGGAATCAAGATCAGAATTCAAGCAGCAAACCAAACAAATTCACAACCAAACCACAAGACCTCATTCAGCCGGCATCTCACAGTTGGAAACAACAAATGCGCACAAAGACAATGTACAAGGATATCATTAGGACAAGCTCCCTAGTTCCTTACAAGAAGGGTCTACATGAGTCAAACTGATACTGACGAAAACCTGAGAAGATGAAAGTAAAAAAACCTTTTAAAACTGAAGGATAAAGTTGGAAAAAGGACAAGCAGGCATAAATACAATCCAGACAGGAAATAACAAGTTGGTTCTGCAGCGGCTTTCAAATGGGAGTTGTAATAGAAGCAACAAAAAAAAGCTTCAATCCTAGCTGTTCTTTAAAACACCAAAACGTTATGTAAGGAATTATCTGAGATGTCAGAAACTGGTGAAAACACACAAAATTGCTGTAGCACAGTATTTATATATAAGCTTCCCTGTTCTCTTGTTTTGAATGGGTAACTCTGTACTTCTCAATGAGGAAGTTCTTGAAAAGCTGGGAGGCTGAGAAAGCATCACGACACACTCTTTGGTTTTGTATTTTTCTCTAAGCATGCACAGCTAGAAACAAGACACTTGAATAATGGACTTTAACACTGGGGAACTACCAAAGTGGGCTTTTTTAAGTCAGTATAGTGTTGTTAGATTTTTTCCAAAATAGGTCATGAATGAAGTGAAATTCAGCCTAAGAAGAAGGGGGTAGGAGAAAAATGGTTTAATTTTGTCACCATCCTACTCTATTTTGAATTGGTAATAAATTAAAAATAAAAAAATAAATCCCCAAGTCAGGTCTGGTTTGCTCATGATGGTATTTGTAAGTGATTTTCCTAGTCTGCATTTCAACCTATGAGCTTTTTATCTTATTTTCTCCCCTGTCCTGTTGATGAGGGGAAATGCAAGAGCAGATGCCTTGGCAGCTGGCTGCTGGACAAGGTCAAAACCACCACACTGGTACAGCATAGTTATGGTCCCTGCAGAGCTGCTCTCCACCTCCTTATGTCCAAGGGGCAGGAGATCTGCCACCCCTGGAATAGGGCTCAACCTTTGTCCTTTTAAATTTTCATCAGGTCCCTGTTATTTAGTTCTGAACAGTAGCCGTGCCCTCCAACATACTGACTGGTCTCCCCAGTATGCTGTCATTTGCTAAACTTTAGAAGAGTACGCTTTGTCCTCTCCTCTGCACTCCTGAGAGAGATGTTGAAGACAACAGGTACCAGAACACATCTCTCTGATACCCCTCTTAATATTGGCCTCCACACATGACGCCATAACCATGACTCCTGAGCCCAACTATCCAAACAGTTTTTTACCCATCTGGTTGTCCTTCATTCGAGACTGTAATGTCCCGGTTGGATCCAAGAATACTGTAGGAAACAGGGTCAAAACTTTGCTAGAGTCAAGATAAGTAACTTGCACTGCTCTCCCACTGTCTTCAAACCCACAAAATAATCAGGTTGGTCAGGCATGATCTACTCTTTGTCAGTCCATGCTGACTCCTCCTGATGATTGCCTCCTCCTTCACTTGCCCAGAAATGTGTTCCAACAAGGCTCACTCCAGCATTCTTTCAGAGACAGAAGTGAAGCTAATCTGACTACAGTTTCCATGACTGACATCTTCTTCTGAAGACGGCTCCAGTGTTCATCTTTTTCAGACTGAGGTGTATGTTTTCCAGTCCACATGAACTTCAAAGACTGCAGAACAGTCATGCAAATCCCGAATTAAAACTTTATTTTTGGTACACAGACAGTATAAATTACCTCTGTGTATTCACTAACCATTCAAAATGAATAAAAAAAAAAAGATAGAAAACAGCTGTACTTGAACCAGAAAAATTCCTGATTGCTCATTTTTTAGTTATCTGACATACTGTTTTCCTTCTGTACTGTAAAATTAACTTAATTCAAATTTGAAACACTTTCATAAATTTAACTATACCATTCCCTCTGAAAGCTCTAGAAACTTTATACTACATTAGACTGTAAGATATGCCAAGGTACAGTTTGAATGGAAATTTAGCATACAGGAATGCTGAGATAAACTAATTATCCTACCCATTCATTTATGCTGTGCCCCTCCATAATTCTACAGAGAGAGGCATAAGAATTAGCAAAATGTGGATTATATTTTCAAAATAGCACCAAACACGCTGCATTTCACTCTACCTGCATCCTCCATTTCTGTTCTCTCAGGCATACCATTCTGTTTGTGACATGAACCAAATTATATTGTTATTAAGAATTACTAACAGATGACAGTATTTTGCACCAGACCAATCTCCTTCAAATTTCTTCCTTTCCTCTGGGAACTATGTTGGACATTTTCCCTAATGTAGTATCTCTCAATAAGCAAAAAGAGACAGTAAAGATGGTTTCAGAGACAATACCAAGGAAAACTGAGCACCATCAGCCTGCAGAACTGATTACTCCAGTTGTGGCTTTGACATTACTAATTTGCAAACATCTATTCTCCTTTCAAATCACATCACAGAACTTGCATTCAAAGGAAAGAAGGAAACAGGCAGAACAAACCATCATCACGGCTCACAGAATAAATGTGTCCTAACCCAATCCATGGTTACCTCAAATCAGCCTACCAACCACAGAGGGCCTGTGCCAGATGAAAATACTTCACATGGATAGACAAGTGCAGAAGCTTCAGATTCTGACAGAAAGAGGCTCAGCTGATCTGACCTTTCTAGGATTTCACATCTACTTGAAAAGCAAGAAAACCACATTACTTCCACTCCATGCACAGATTACTCATGTAGAGAGGATGCTCGGATGAATTATAATTTCTAACCAACATGGGAGGCAGCCAGTATTCAATATAGAATGCAAGTTAACAGGTTTCGGACACTAGTAAATAAGCATTTTAAAGCAGCCATTACATTGGTTTTACAGCCCTCACTTCAAATCATGAACTGTAAACAGACATACTTTTCATGTTTCCTGGGTATTTGTTGTGAGATTTCAGCTCAGCATCTAAATTATATATTGCAAATCACCGGTTACAATTTTGACAAAGCCATTGGTATTCTCTCACACACATGGTTCCTATCTTGCCTACTACAGATTACTAGTCAGTACAAAGGGTTAATGGATGGAGACAAGAGCTATAAAGGTAGTTATAAAAGTATACATATGAATACTGTGACGGATGTACTCTTTCTGCGAACACTTGGGATTACTGCTTCATAAATTAAAACAATTCAGTTGCTTGGACAACACAAAATAAGCTCAAGTCTCTATGGCTTTCTATATTTTGTTTTCTAAACCACCTTCTATTATTGCTACAACAAAGTCTAACACCTAAAGAAATCCTGTTTCAGTCAAGAAATAGAACAATCTACAGTGAATCCAGAGCCATAGAGGCAATAGCTGTCAAACACACACCGCTGCCTAGTCAACTGACCACCGCCAAATTTATATATAAACGAGTTCAGCTTGTCTTCTTCTCAGAGGAGAAAGTCAATGCATTTTCCCATTATCTGTTTATCAGTTTCATTAGAAATGAATGGCTTGCTTTATCTTTGAGGTCTCTACTCCTCTTCCAAATTTGGCTGGAGCTAACCAGCAAGGGTACTGCTGGAAGAAAACAGGGAAATGTAGACCTGTGCAAATTTCTCTACTTCTTTATAGTACCAAGCTGGGGGGAATGGGGTAGGCGGTGGTGGGCATAATAAATAAAATAAACAAACAGATAACGCCCCCCTTCAAAAACAAACAAACAAACAAACACCAAAGAGAGGGCATGTTTAAACCCCTTTCAGTGGACTGATTTTACATGTGTCCAGAAAAAACAATCAAACTGCACAGCTATGTGACAGCATATCAGTATATCTGCAGAGTCATATTCTGAGATGCCATCTGACACAATCATATTGATGTCCCTGTCCCTGAAGTCAACATAAGTGACACTTGATTGCATTTCTGGTTTTTATTTTTACCTATTCCTAAAAGCCTCCAAGCATCTGTGGTTACTTTGTTAGATTGGAATGTTTCAATATTCTTACTCTTGGTTTAGTTTTCTCATCTGACTCTTTGCTGTTCAGGTGGAAACTGGTTAGCTATACCCAGTCCTGCCTAACCAAGCACAGATAGCTCACTGCATCTATTTTCAGTGCCCAGTACAGACAGTCCCTTCTTTGGCCTGACCAATCCCCACTTGAGAGTAGTGATTCACTCTTCATGGTCTTGCCTGTCCAAGGATGACTTTCAATGCCCTTCTTGAACTCTCTTCAGCTAACACATGCCAAAAAAGATACATCACCTGAGCCCCCACTGAGCATCCTTTGTGCCTTTCCTAAGGCTATATTCTTGTTCTTTCAGTACAGCAGCTGCCTTTCAGTAACAATATGTCTCTGACAACCCATCTTTCACTGCCATTAGCTGCAACCCCCACAGAGGTTTCTGCAGACCTGCTACTTAGCCAGCTGCTCCCTCACTGCAGTACCACACACCTTGCTCTGGTTGCTGCTGAACAGCACTTGCATCTCCCTTCCCCCTCTGAAGATTCATCATGGTTATTTTCCTGTTCTCCAGCACCCTGGTGGATCCCTCCAGAGTGTCACCTCTCCAGTTTTCACTCCTGTAATGAAAATGGCAAGTGCTACTGACAAAATCCTGCAAAATCCATCTCAGTGCAGGTTTCCATTCCAACAGTAAGCTACTAGATTCTTCTCTGTGGTAAGAACAAAAAAGTAAAATTGCCAAAATAATTGATCATCAAAACAGTCGTAGTCTCTGAAGAACTGTCCCTTATGAAACAAAATTAAAAATGTAGAAAGCCAACTGATTAAAGAATCAATCGTACATTAACAGAGTAAGTATCTTAAAAAATCTTAAGAAAAAAACAGAGTAACTTACTATGACTATGCTTTTTCTCACATCTTTAACCTGGTTTTCAAAGTAAATCTCTTGATTCAGTGTTGACAAAGAACACATATACCTCATTAAGCCATGCAACCTTATTCCACAGTTCACAACCTGTGAAATCACTGTTGTACCAACAGAAAGCCCATGTACTTTTGTACTGTCACTAAAAGTGACAGAATGTGACGCATCTTGTTTTAAAACTCCTTCAGACTGAATTGTTCTTTCACTAGTAACAACACAGAGCTCCCATTACTTTAGTACACAGGCACTTCACAAACACTAATTTATAATAACTAGCAGTGAGCTAAAAATCCCTTCTTTTGCCACTACTCAACAACTTTTCAGCCATGAAAGACATGAAAAAATAAAAGGAGGGAACTATATGCTTCAGTTCAGATTTAGCCAGTAATCCCTGCCAATAAAAACCCTGGTACTTAGCCTTAGTGTGTGATACTACTAAAGGGCATTCCTGACTTCTGAGATATAATGATGTACCACCTCCCTCATGAAAAATGCTGAACAGCATCTTCTGACAGAAGCATCGAAGAAACCAGCAAGTAATTCTTCAATCAAACAGAAACTGCAACACTTACACTGGCAGTATGCTTTTGAAGGCAGATCATTATCTGTCCTACAAAGATGGAGTGGAACTACTGTTTGATACTCTTAATTCCACTTAAGCAGGAGACATAAATAGTAATTAACTTCTGAATGAAAACTTATCATCTCAGAAAGAATAATGGAAATTAAGCAGAATGTCAAAGCAACAGGCTAGAGAATTAAAGAAATGTAAATCTTCTGAGATTCAACCAAAAACAGTACTCTATCAAAAGTTTAGCATTAAACTTCTAATAAAAAATAAATCAATAGCCTCCATAGCAACTGCATACTTTTCAATATGGCAGAGTTATTTCTAAGTCTACATAATACACAGAGTGAAAACAGAGTGAAAACACTACAGTATTGTAGGAAAAGGAAAACTATGGGAAATTATGCTGGCTATTTGTTGTAAGGCAAATAAAAATGCTGCCAAGAGACACACCAAGTTATCACCACATTGCTGAGAAAGGCAATGTCCACCGTATTTTCATCTGTCAATTCAGATTATATCATCCAAGATAAAAAAAAAAAAGAAAAATACAGAAAAGACATTTAAATGCCATCCCTTTCTACTAAGGTATGGTAATACATTAGTTTTGATGGCTTAAATTCTGTTTCATGGCAGTGAAAGGTTAAACAAGATATCAGCCTACTCGCTACCAAACCTATTGCTAGCTGGTGATGAGTTTTCCTCTCCATAACTCACGATTTTTCATGGTACAGCATTAGTGGCACAACCACTCCTGATGGCAGGGATTCAAAATTATTTGAAATGTTTATTGAAAACTGTAAAAAGAAAATACTTCAAAAAGGCAACAGTCTGATTATCACAAAGTTCTACATTTCTTCTAAGGTAACAGAAAATACTCTTCTGAAGAGGTCATTCATTTGTAAAAAGAATGTCAATGCAAATAAAAATATTACTATTAACTGCATGATCTTTTATAAAAGATCACTGCAACAGAAAAATGAAAAGTGCTAAAACTAAGATAAACTAGGTAATATTTCTAATAACCTCCTTCACTAATTGTTTATTCAATTAGTCATAACTCAAGTGTCTGTGAGAAAGAAAAAGGGAAGTAAAAAAAAGCAGTCACAGTCTGATATATACTGTATTCAGAATTACAAATGAAATTTTATTTTTTTAAAGCAAAACAGATGTAATTTTAAACACATTAATCCAAATCCTATACTTCTATAGCATCAACGTTTTATAGACTCATGCAGAACTTTCTGTAAAATAAAAACCAGATTAATGTTATTTTATCAATAACTGTGAGAGGATATCACACACACAAAGTATACATGAGATTTTTATACAAGTTGATACTACTCAAACAAAAATGCAAAGACTCATTAAAGCTTCATTAAAGATTTAATATATCGTATTACTGATTTTCAGTTACAGTTTGCCAAAAAGAAAACAAAGAATCACACAAGCTTATAAAATTTACAACCTATGCATAATACTAGCTGAAAAAAAAAAAAAAAAAAACCTTTTTATGATTAAACAGTCTGGAAGGTAGGCTCTTTTATTAGGTTGATAAAAAACAAACAATACTTTGAAGTGATTAAAATTTCTGTATTTCTCAACCTTTACTTTCTAACCACTGAACAATTTATATTTATTTTATGAGTCTCAAAGATAATGGACATCCTTTAAGCTTCATGAGCAATCCCAGTTCACCCTCCCAGTAGGGGAAATACAAGCAGAAATCTGCCAGTGGCTGGCAGACCAACCCATGGGCAAGACCAAATCAGCAACCCAGGTCTTCAGCCTGATATCCTCACACACTTCTTGATCAATTCCTGACTTTATTGGCAGATGTGTAGGAAGGACATAGTGAGTGGGACAAGAAGGCAACAGAGCAATAAAAGTAAGGCAGACTTATGAAATCCATATGAATCTTAAGAAAATCAGGCTCCATGTGCTTGTTTCTTCTTCAAAGCACTGGAAGAATCACAGTCCTGCAACTGTCTTTATTGCATCACACAGATCCCCAGTGCCAGACACTCTTCATTTATTTGGTCCTGGCTTCAGACCAGACCCAGCTCCCATAGCAGAACTTTCACATCCATGATCAAAACCTTGCACTGACCTGCCACTTACAGGGTGGCCCTGATGACAGCTAGATGACCTTCCCCAGATCTGCACAGGACAAAGAAGGGCCATTTGGCCTCTGACAGGGCATGGGGAAACGATTGTGCCCATTCCCTGAGAAAAGCTGTGCTAGCTACTCTTGTGCCACGTTTCCTAAATTCACCATCAATGACCTCCAAGCACAAACCAACAAAATAGTGTGAAAGTGAGTAGTCCAGGCAGCCTGCTGCTTTGAATTAAAAAAGAAACTGAAAAGGCTTTAGATTTCAAAACACCTGGAGCTGACACAGTTTTACACCAGTACAACAGGAATCCGAAGGCATCCCACCTTTGCCTGCTAGGAGCTGATGCCAGGGCAGTGCAGGAGGCATGCAATGCAGTTACAAGTCACATAAAGGAAGATACTTTATTTGCATGTTGTAACCTTACCAACTGCAGGTTTAATATAAGACTCTAAAAATGTCTAAGCATCATACTACCCCAAAGTTTAGTTCCTTTAAAGTGTACATTATCCACCTACTTAGCAATCATTTCTTTGATAAACAATTCTCCAGCCTGGCTTTACTCCAGAACTGATTTATTGTAGATTTTGCAACCTGCCTGGGTTCTGATAGGACCATCAAGTATGAACAAACTGTGAAAAAAGCAAAAGATTAAGCATGAAGGTAACCGCACAAGAACGCTTTTCAAATAAAGAAATGCATATCTAGTAATGCCAATTCCTTCAAAGGGCATTTTGCCATCCAACTAATAATTTCAATGAGAAATTTATTTTATCTTTTTTTTTTTATTTCCTCATGCTTCATAAACCTGTACCTCAGAGGAGAACAAATTTTCATTGATCATAATAATACCTCTTTGACACCAAAACTGTCTTAAAACAGCTGCCCAGAATCCAAATTGACTAGTTTCTGGGTTTGGGGTGTGGGTTCTCTGTTGGTGGTGTGTTTTGTTTGCTTGCTTTCACTGTACTGATCAAAAGCTCTCCTAAACAAATGCCAACCAACAATAAAACACAAACAAAACCAAACCAACCAACCAAACAAACAACAAAGCAGCAAATTCTTCCAGCAAGAACGGAATAAAAGCTACCAATGTGATGAAAAGACGCAGGGAAGTTAACAGATCATTTTCCCTTAAGAAGGGCTTGGGTAAGAGCACTGTTTAAGAAAAACTTTTTTTTCCCCAAGCAAGTGTACAGAATTTTTAAAAATTCTGTATTTTTACTTTTGAGACCATTGAAAAGTTGAATAAGCCATTCATCAACTGAGCCATTCTGAATCTAAGAGTGCAAATGCG
>JBAFWW010031952.1:0-14649 GCA_036873685.1 Agapornis canus
CAACAGCTCCATGTCCTTTTTATGTTGAGGACACCAGAACTGCACACAATACTCCGATTTTCAGTTGAAATTATTTTCTCTAGAAAGTTTCAGGGTTCCCTCAGAATCCTTTTCTTTTTAATATCAGTGTTTTCAGAACACTTGCCACTGCCACTTACCAGCAATATACTTTTTCTTTTGAAACTAGGTTTCCTAAGTGCAAGAAATATCTGTAATTTATACATGTAGCACTAACACAATGGGACCTTAAATCCAACACAACCTCTAGATCCTGCTGAAACACAAATTAATAATGATAAGGAGGATCTTTATGCCATGGGAGCACAACTTCATATTTAAATATTATTTTTAGGATTCCCTGGTTCACAAACAGATACCAAAACTGTCAGATGAGCTTCCAGCTGTTCCTGTTAGGTCAAATTCATGGTTATTTTGCAAATGTTCATTAGGATTTTAAGCTGTAAGGGGACTTGATAGAACATTGCTGAAGATTCACCTTCCAGAAGCACACAAATGGTTCATGGAAATGGTGATGCACTTTATGGATATAGATACTCCTAGTAGCATACTTTTAAGTGGTATTCCCAAGAAATGGCTGCTGAATAGTATTCAGTATGTCCCAATTATTGTGCTTAGCCAAAGAGTCTGATCTCATCAGAGAATGCTTAAAACCTTGCCAGAAATAACAGTTCATTGGATGTAGAACAGCTCTAAACAAGACCTTTTGGTGGCAATCTATGTAGAAGTAAACATAGGTTATCCAGCACCAAAGAGAATTATGCCATTTTTATTACCTGAGCTTCACTGCTGCAGACACAGAAACACACCTGTTACAAGCATGAGAATGAGTATGTGGGGATATGGACCATGCAGAATAGACAGCATTGATGTAAGCATACAATAGTCTGCTGTTCCTCCACCCCAATTGCAATACAACTGTTGTATTATATGTGGCATTGTAAATCAAGATATTTAATTACTATAAGCATTAAAAGCAACTTGATCAATGGGATACAGTAGAACCCACTACACCAGAAAATCCATTTACAGCATCCTAGGTAACATTGCAGATGGCAATTTTATTTTCTGGAAAGTTTCCTTTTACATTTCAAGTGCTGCACTCTATGGCTTATAAAAGGGTTTGCCAGAATAAGTTTTGCCTAAACAGTGGTAATAAACTTTACTACTGGTTCTTTACCCTGAAAGATTTTGCTTTTTGCTGGTCATTGCTATTCCACCAGTCAGTTTTCCACTGTGATTTTTTCCCTTTGTCTGGTCTGCAACATATTTGTGGCTAAACAAATAAACAGCATTACTTCAGTAGATGGATCTTCAGACCCAAACTCCAGAGTAAATTCCATAATCAACTAGGCTGAATGATGCTTTCAGCAGGCCTAGGCTGATACTCACTATAATTCACATTCCCTAGGTACACTGCTCCGTAATAAAGCTTGAATGTCAGGCATGTCAGCCAAGAGTTAACATACCTGTTTGAACTAGTCTTGTGCCAGCGGAAACATATCACAAACTGAAAACATTTAACCCACTGTATAATCCTAAATGGATTCTTTTTAACCAAATGAAGAATAATCACTTATACATAAGCACACAAATATGTTAAATGTTAATGTGTAATAAAGCCTTAAACCACTCATGGTTGGCATGTTCAGAGTAATGTCACTGTAAATACATTGAAGAGCTATTAGAGTCCAAGACATTTTTGCCATCAGTAGTATTAGTTTAACTGGACAAACTTTCATTATATTCTGACATTTGGTGCATACAGTACGTTGTTTATGCACTAAATGTCAGAATATAAAGATGGTTTAGCCCTTTTATTTATGTCTTTAAGAGTTATTAATTTAAGAGTGACCTTATTTAATCGAAACTGCTGTTTAATAAAAATCATGTCCACAGTTTTCAAAATAGAGCTTTTGGTTCTGAAGAGACATTAGCTGTTTAACACTCAGCTATGTGCTTAGCCCTCCTTGGAATCCTTTTTTTCCCTCTAAGCTTGCAACTCCAGCATGCACAATGGTTTAATCATATATTGTTCTCTGAGTACTAACCCTTTACAAATCATATGACATAAAAAGAAAAATAAGTAACATTGTAAAGACAGTAATGAGAACTGTTGAGCTAAAGTGCCTCTTAAAGAAATCCTAATAAATTCCAGAATTTCTAGTCTTCTGGCAAGCTTTCCATTTAGAATAAAATCAATGATCAATGGTTGCAAACAGCCAGCATCAGGCTTGCATGCCTCCAGAGCAGAAAAAACTCATAGACGAAAGATGACATTTAAAGGAAAAAAGCTGACATTGACTCCATCACTGTCATTGCTTCTGCCATAAAGCAGCTTCAAATATTAAAACATTTTTCATCTGTGCTGCATTATTGGCACCAGAAATTGTTTTCTCTCTGTCTGATACTCACTTGAACTGCAGCAGAGCTCCCCAGAGACTCCAGATTGTTACCAAGGCCTCATAACATATTGGCAGTTGATGTGGTGGTGTTCATGTACACTTGCCACTCACAAAGGAGCCTCCCCCTCCCTTCACACTCATAGGAAAAAGAAAATGCTCCAACAGGAATTTCAGTCAAGTTCAATGAGTTCACTGACTGGGATGTAGGAGCTAGTGTGCATGATTTTGCGTGGCCTCCTTGAACTCAGTATAGGTTTGGTTATGGGGCTGGGGTGGATGGATATATCATCCACATCTCTGGGGTTTTGCTGGTGTATTAACAAACTATTTGCATTGATATTTTGTTTGTTTGTTTGTTTGTTTGTTTCAAAATCTCTGGTTTTCTTTTACATAAAAGCCTCTTCATTCATCTCACATTCTGTACTCAAGCTGTTCCCAGGTAAATGTTTCACAGTTTGAAGTGAAAAGCAGAGCTTTTGTTGATCAGTGCACTTACAATCTGTCAATGGGAGGGGAGGCAGACTTAAGTGCACCACAGAAAGCCTTCACTTACTACAGGATAATATTGGTATAAGTTTTTATGCAAACACAGTAGTACTATATTGGTCAGTGAGAACTGGTAGACAAATAAACCATAATTAATGCGTCAGCTCACCAACAAAAATAGGCATCTAAATCCCTATTAGCATTAAAAACACCTCTGAAATGAGTGAATATGCTGCATTTCACATCATCTAACAAAACCCCACAAACCTAGCACGTTGTCAAGTACTGGTACTCAGTTTATGAAAGACAACACAATTAAATGCAACTTCACATCATCAAAAATGATTCATGGACCCTTCTACTAGGAAGATAACTGAGCCTTTCAAGAATGGAGGCTTCTGTCAGAAGCACTTGCCCAAGATCTAATGTTCAGAAGGATGTGGGGCAGTGGGACAGGTGTGTCAGCTCTACCTCTAGTCCCTTTGGTGCATTACGACCATCACAGAGGCTGAAGCCTGAGTCACCTTTGACTTATTATCAAGTGCAACAACAAACAAAGCAAAGACAGGCAATAAATTATCTTCTGTTATTTTTTTACTGTCTCTACTCTTCTTGGCAGTGAATACACCCACTTGGACATTGAGGTGTAAAACAGAATGAATGCTGCAATTTGCAACTGTGTCCAGCAATTTTTTTTTAAGACCAAGGTCTCTGCCCTGTGACACATAAGCAACATTGTCCACCAGACCCTCTGAGACTATTTTCAGTTATGAGAAAGCAGAAAATTAAGACTCAGGCTGACAGAAAGGGAGGATTTGCTCACTGTTCACAACTTCACCACCTTTATCCACCTTTTGACTAATGGAGCCAAGGGACTGCTACTCAAAAGATTTCCAGCAGCTGGGGCATGACAGCACACAGAATTTGACCACGGTTTCTGGGCCTGCAGTGTACCTCAGCTCTTACAAGGCATAAACCATGAATGTCAGGATCCCACACACTGCCAAACCGGGAATTGACCTGCAATGCTACTCTTAGTGCCACAGTGTCTGGCATCAACTGGTGTCAAAACCAGTATCCCTGCAAAGCAAAATGTGACCCTAAAGGATTACCCAACAGCTTGGGTGGCAGTGCTGGTGCCCTTTGTTCTATGAAGAGAAGCTTGAGATTCCACTGCCATTATCTCATGCCTCACATCATGAGATAGACTTGAACCTCCTAACTGTGGATAACAAAATTTGCATTCACCAATACCCAGGCCTGTAACAGGATGGTCTGTTTTAGCAAGCTGAGCAATCAGCTCTAATCTCAGCTCTGACAATGACTAGCTGCCTTGACAGTGGCAAATCAAAACCAGCTTGTACAGGGCTTGGAACAACCTGGTCTAGTGGACGATGTCCCTGTCCATGGCAGGCAGTTGAAACTGGATGAGCTTTATTGTCCCTTCCAACACAAACCATCCTATCATTCTATGAAATCTTTGTCTTTATGCTATCTGTCCCAAACAGATAGTTACTTGCTTTTTACCAAATCTGCTGGGGAACTGGCTAGATGCATGCAGGCCACTGTCTAAGAGGAAAATGCAGGACCGGAATGAGCAGTCTTTGTTTAACTCCTACAATAAGAGAAGGAAACCAGAGATAGAAAAAGGTATATTAGAGCACAGGGTGGTTTAAGGGACAGGAATAAATGTGTGAGAAGGATGCTTTATGTTGCCAAATGGTTTGATTTGTCTAGGTAGAAGATATCCAGCGTCCTTGTACTTTGGGATCTGACAATGTCACTGGGACTGTTTCCTGGAGAATGACAGTGTTGGGAAGAAAAAAAAAAAAAAGGAAAAAATAAAAGGGGAGGGGGGGTTCAGTCTATGAAAAGGAAGCAATCATTTGCCACAGACCTTTTGCTGGATATTATCTCATGAGTCATGACCCATATCAAGAGAGCAGCTGTTCAAGTCTGACTTGAAAAGCCAGTGGTTGATAATGTTCCCCATATATTCCTGCAGGTAACAAGTGATATTTAGCTGAGAAGGTCTGTATAACTTCGCTTACTGGCCCTTTTAGCTCAAGTAACTGCCTGAGAGTGAATGACAGACTAGAGAGATTGTGTTGAAAACAAACAGAAAGAAAAATCAAATAAAAAGTATCTGTGTGGGTTGTTTTATTGTGGAAGTGAATGACAGCATTAGGATTTAGACCTCCTAGTTCAACACATCCTGCCTTCCCTGGTTTAATAACTATACGCACAACTAAAAGACAGCACATAAAAACATGTAGCGATTTAGTGGATCAGGGTTGCTGCATTTGGATTATCAGGGCATTTAGGGGAAAAAAAGAGAAAAAAAAGACCACACAGGGAGACAACGCAAAGAGCCTCTTCACAACCATCTGCCACATCATCACGTAGCTCTGTAAACTGACAGACACTCCTTTAGCAGGGCCCAGGCACGTCAGATGAATCAATCAATCAAAAAAATTCTTATGAAACTTAATCACGGAGGGTCGTGTTAGGGAGTGGGGAACAGATTAAATTACCACGGTATTAGATACGGGAAATGATTTCTGTCAAAACCATCTTTACTGCAATTATAATATGTTAATTATGTATTTCATTAAGTAAGTGGATTAGAGTCTGCACAGATGAAATCACGCTGAAGGCTTTGAATCATTTGCTGAGCAGTGTGGGAGGACTGGTGTGAATGGAACTCAGTTAATTTTGAAAACTTTCACATGCTAAACATGTCCCCCCCCCCCTACACACACCCTCCCCCCCCCCCAGCTGCAGGAAATAAATGCTTCCCAGCTTGCTGTGTAAAACATCCAAAGACCACATTAATTTTAGTGATGTAATCAGATCATGCCTGATGTGGTCCAGAAGCTTGTCAAAGATGCCATAAATGTGTTTGTGTGTAACGAAGCTTCTCCCAGCCATAGAAGGAAGATGACTTGGGCAGGATACCAGCTTTCTTTTAGTCTGTGCTCCAAATCAGAGCACCATCCAGCACAGAAGGAAAACAAATATCCCCCTTATGTTAGGTATTGCATAGCCATGTAGGCAGCTGCCAGCCACAGGCTGACTGCAACATTTAGTCTGCAAATGCACTTAAACAGCACAGCTCTGCAGTATCCTGCAGCCTTTGTGCTCCTGCTTATTTCTCATTCAGTGACCAAGAGGTCCTGGATTTATAGGAAAGGGCTAGTTAGTGATGTATGAACAGTGGCCCCAGTGAGCCAATAATTTGCCCTGTGTTCCCGTATACTTGAAGGGACTCACACTGGGTGAAAGCTTAAGTCAGCACAGCTACTGATCTCAGCAGAACCAAGCTGGTTTACACCATGGGAGGATCTGTCCCAACAATGCAATACTTAAATTTCATTTTAGAACAGATTATTGATGTATGTAGGTAAGGCAAAAAAAAACCACCTGCATAAGATATGGGCAAATCTAAAATGATCATTTTCTTCGTTTGAATTCTAGGCAAATGAAAGAGAGAGCCATGTTTCTGTTTCAGCAGTTCAGTGTTCCTTGTGCATTTAATGTTGTGCTTTTGACAGAGAAGAGAACATGAAATAAGGGGAAATCATGGTAACTATTGTTCTCTTCACTCCCCAATAAATTAAATGGCTCATTTTGGAGGTTTATCTTGGAACGGCAAATTAATGAATAAATAAAAATAAAAGTGTCAAGCTGTAATTAACAACAAGAGTTGGGCATCCTGTCATAGAATTGTAGTCTTAGCAGTAGGTAACCTTCCATTCAGGAGAGACTACCCCACATATTAAAAATAAAAGGACATTCAGTGTCACAAAGGAATAAATCTTCCAGCTCTTGCATATCCCTCTCTTCTTTGGAATAGCTTCCAGGGTAGGAGTCTCATTTAATATATATATATATATATATATATATATATATATATATGTGTGAAAAAAATAAGAGCAAAATAATTAATTTTAAAAAGGAGAATATATACAATATACATAAATTTGCCTCATCCCAATTATTTAGTTATCAGTAATAATCACAAGGGATTTTAAAGGAGGAAGGAATCTGAGACAGCATAACACCCTGCATGGAGTGAACGTTGGTGTAAATGACTGGAAAAGGTTGGCTGATTTGATGAAAACCCAATCAGACTCTCTAGGGAGATATTACTTTCCTCATTATTCCACTGATTGGCCTTATTTCATCTGAAGAATGCAGCACATTCTTTACAGGGCTGGCAAGCCTCTTTAACAATATCCAAGGAAAAAAAGCCCGATCACCTCTGTAATCAAAACAACAAGGAAATTAGCCAGAGTCACTTTCCTTGGGGAATGGTTACAGAGCCCCCAAATCTCCTGATTGGCACAAGGAGGCTGCAAGGCAAAGGGTGTGGGAGTTTGTCAGATTTGGCACACAACAAAAGCCTTTCATAAATTTGCTAAAAGCAACTAAACCAGCAGGCTCAAACCATAACTCCGCCCTATGCACTGGAAAGAAAATAAATAACACTTGAGTTGTTTGCTTGTAGCAACCTAATCTTAACCAGTAGTGACATAATTTACTAAGGGAGTTCGTTCTTGTGATACAAAATTTGTTATGCCCACATCACTGTGCAGGGCTTTAGAATAAAGCAGCAATTTCAAGTCAAGTACAAAACACACTTGTGAAATTCAGTCTGAGAACTGTGTTATCAATGGCCTCAAGCTTGCAATAACTGTTAATTAAGTGTATTTTTCATTATTCTTTAGCAAAGAAGCAAGATTTAATGATGTAAGTTAACAATAGATGATAATTTAGAGTAGTGACAATAGTTTAATTATTCACACACACATAAAAGTTAACTTCATAACTTATTTCTTTGTAAGAACAAGTTCATTTAAAATATTTTGAACAGTGCATACAATTACCACATACGGTATCTTGCCACGCTGGGTTTGTGGATACAAGTCAATTTGCTACAGAAGTCTCTCCTCTGGCAGTAAGGCAGGAAAGGAATTCTCAGCTTTAATTTTTTTTTTTTTCTGTTCAGGAGGAGAACAGGATTTAGCAGCAATAGATAACACTGGGCCCACTAGGTTAAAAATTGAGGTCAGAGTCCTCAAACAATGGACCTCAAGATTGCTAAGCTATTTCCAAACCTTCCATAAAAGCCTTTGTTGGATTACAGAAAACACTGTAGGCAGAGAATAAAAATACAGCTTATGATGAGCTGGAAAATGATGCTCAAAACCTACTTGAACACTAGCTTATGAGTGCATTTGAATATCTGGAGACCATAAATATCCTAGACAAAATCTAGACTAGAGTCAACAGCCTTTTGTAAAGATGTTTCTTGTGTTTGCAATAGAACAATCAATAGGAATATCAGTTTGACTCAAAGATTGAGAGTAAAAAAGGCAATTGTATTCATAATACATTTTAATATTAAATGATCCAAAAGAATCACTTATTAAGTAAGCAACAATGAAATAATGATTCAATCTGCTCAATCAATTCATCTGTTTCAACATTGTATTTTGTACATTTTGCTCTCATTGCAGCGAACAAACCTGGGCAACCAAATAGTCAGTAATTTTAGACTAGGTTTCCTGATTGGGAATGTGGAGATGTTCCTCAGTTATTACTCAAAATGTCTGTTACACGGAGAATTAGAGCTCAGTAGGAGTATGCCATATCTCTTTTCAGATGACTCATTGATTTACTGTTTCTTCCAACACTGTACCTGAAAAACTGCAGGGATAGTGTGATGGCAGCCTGATCCATTGGCCCAATCAGGCTGTTCTTTCTCTCTGATAAGACCACATTTTAAAAGATAGATTCAAGACCAATTGAAGACTTCATAGAGTCCTACACCATGACAAGCTATGAGGGTCTCTATTTTCAAAGTGTTCTTCTCTTCAAATAAAGAGAAATAAAAAAAAAAAAAAACAGTCAAGGCAGATGCACACTCTTACACCCATGAAAACTGCAGCAGAGGTAGCAGGAAGGTGAAGATTATGAAGAACATATCCATTTGCAAAAACTTTCCTGTTTTGCAGAAGATTTGCTTCTAAGCAAGGCCAGCTGAAAGTACTGGGGCCAAGCTATTTGTTTGGCTTAAGCATGGATAACTGACACACACATTTTGGACTCCCACTTGTCTGTGGGTGCTTTTGGGAAGGCCCCTAGAGTTTATTGTGGCTGCAGTGTAACAATGGTGGGAGATGTTACATTCCTGCCTCTGAATGGTCTCAAACATAATTGATGGTGGTTTTTTTCTCCTGTTTGGATTCATATTGCTATGAAAGCCTTGCTATTTGTTTTTCCAGCAAACACAAGACCTTTTTTTTTTTTTTTTGTCAAGCTTATCGAAGTAACACAATTCAGTATTCAATCTTCTTGAAATCAACAAATACTCTGGGTATAACAGAGCCTGAAAACATGACTATGTCAGGATATGCTTGTCCATCAGTGCATTGGAAGTAAGGAGAGACACCCGGACTTTTGCACCTGTGGTTAGGTAAGTGCCTTTTTTAGAAGATGGTGTCCAGGTTCTGGAGCCAAACATCTGTTTGTTTATACTAAAAATACTGCTGCTTTTTGCAATATCAAGCTCAATGCCTTGTGACTGTCTATAAAATTCTGAGGACAAGAAAAAATTCACTAGTTTGCAAGTGATGTTTATTGGGAGGTGCTGGAAATGGAATGATAGTTTAAAATATGAGCTATTTTAAATAAACTAAAAGACTGCCACTGCTTTCCTCTCTGGCCCTCAGAGAAAAGGAATTTGAAGGAAAATCTCAGGATGGGTGGAAGTGGAGAGCATGAGGAAAAAGACATTCAGTGCCACTGAGTACTTCTTGAGCAGCAGCTCTGTCATTTTGTGTGTATACTGTGGGGTCTGAAACCTGCATACTTCTCTTGCATTCCTCTGTGGCTCATCTTGAGACATGGAAATATCTATTCTTGGGTCCTAAGGGTTGACCACTTGCATAATTTTTCCAACAGGCTTTGAATGTCGCAGCCATCCCTGTGCTGCTCTGATAGTGATGTTTGCCCTTAAATCCATTGAATTAATGATGATTTCGAGGTTTGACCACTTCTTTGAAGATAGGTCTTCATGGTGTTTTGCAAGCTCCAGTCAGGTCTCATACACCTCTCCTTGCCCAGAGGCTGGAAAGAGTCAGGCACAGCAATACTGAACAAGACACCTCAACTTGACCTCAATGCTACTCTCATTCACACTGTTCTTAGCTCACAATGCAGACAGACCTTCTTCACATCTGCCTGTGGAAAGACCACATACAACTCCACAAAGACATGCAATTAATGGCTGATGTATTTCTCAAAAGAAAGATGTGCTTATTTGGAGAAACAGATGTGAAAACGCATTCCAGGATGCTGCAGCAAACCAGCAATCATTCAAGACCACACCTTAAGCTACAAGATTGTGAAGAACTCAGTTGGACAAGAATACCCATAGCCTTTTATGAATCCAGTCCTACCTATCATTTATTTGTCACACTTTTCACTAAAGAAAGCTGATTTTGCAATGATGGGAGATTTTAACATCTGATTACATTGCACATGACAGGGTTTATATCCTGTATAGCATCTTTCAATTAAATACGTCAATCTTGATGTGCCTTCTTGATAAAAAAATAAAACTGAGATGGGAGATCATAGTGCATTTCCATAGTACAGAAACCTAACTCACACATATCAACAATCTTAATAAATACAGCAGCTGAACTGGCAGTACAAAAGACTTGTTCAATTCCGCTACATCCCAGTTTCTAATTTTAAATTAGTATACCAATTTAGAATAACCTCTGAAATTCCCCCTATATAATTTATTTAAAATTTCCATCTAAAATTCATTACAATCACTAGCTTTAAGCAGAAATTCAATTGGCAACATATGAGGATGTACAGATGAGTAAAGTCACTTTCCTTGTTTCGTTTAGGTTTGGTGTTTGCTCCAATGTTTTATATATGTATATAATCTGAAAAAGGTAAAAACAAACAAACAAACAAACAAAACACAACAAAAAATCCTCAACAGAACAAACAAGCAAACTAACAAGAAACAACTAAAAACACCCTCTTGCTCTTCTTTTGGAAAGAAATAGGAAAAAGCAACCTGCTTTCAAGCCTGATGGAGTCATTTATGTCATTGTAGAACTCAGTTTGATTCACCAATAGTCTTTCCCAGCTCCCATTTATCCCAATAAACAGATACTGCCTCTTGTGTGTCCTGACTTGGGCTACTTAACTCCAAATGGGTGTGGTATTTGAAGAAAGCTCTCTCAGATCTGTTTTGGGTGAGATAAAGCGCTTTGGGACCTGCTCCTTCATAGGGAAAAAAAAAAAAAAAAGTGATCCTGCAATGCATAACATCCAGTTCCCGGGAATGGAGACAAAAACTAAACTTACCCATACTGTCCAGAGATAAATTCCTGGAGGTCTTGTGAGCTCTGCTTTTGTTAACTAACAACAAGAAAATAAAAATTAGTCTAGTCTTCCCCAAGTGGTTTTAGAAGATAAACAAAGATGAAGCTCATGGTTTTAATAATATTTGGCCAGTAAAGCAGCCCCTTTTAATTTTAGTGTACTGGTGCCACTGTTGGGCAGTTTAGAAGCTATGGAAATATCAACCTCCCATCAACTTCTGAGTTGTGACTTCAGACTAAACCCAACTCTCAGTCAAATCACTTAAAGATGTCTAGTTTCCTCTGAAGCCTGGGGAAAAATCAAAAACAAACAAAAAAAGCCCACAAACAAAAAACAAGAAAAAAAAATCACAGTTCTGACCAAATGCATGGAAAACTATAAATCAAATTATGGTCATTGAAAGTTAGATTCAGGTTCACCATATGGTTTGCAAACATGGGGGATCACTGATGCATTTAGAGTTTCTGATGAAATCTGAAATATTAGCTGGTTTCACATGGTCTCAGATTCCCTTGCAAACATTTCAAAGTCCCCATTCTCTTAAAGCAATGAAATTCTTTCATTCATTCTAGAATGTGTTAGATCACCACAATGATGAAAAAGAATTAAAAAAAAAAAAAACCCAACAAAAAACCCCAGATACATACAGTTTTCACTACTGTGTATACAACCAGCTTAATGACCCGGACAAATGCACTTAATTAAGCATTTGTGTGCACAATTACCCAGTTCGTGAATAAAGTCTTTACAATTGTGTGTATTATCCAGATGTCAAATGTGCCTAGATTGTCCATATCCCATCCTAAAACTGACCTCACTTATACGTGGTCTTCACTTACTCTATTACTTTATCTATGTCGAGGCATGTATAAAGTCACATATATTCAACACATCACCTTGGTGTAAAATTCAACAGCCAACCCAGGAGGTTCAGTTTTTGTTTTAGTTTCAGTGTAACTTGCCCTAGGTACTTGGAAGCTGAGAGAGGTTTTCTTTTTCATAGTCAAGTATGGGAACTGCTTTAAAAAGAAATAACTGCATACTTTTTCCATTTTGGTTAGAAATAGTTAATGTTCCATAGTCTTTGATTTATTTATTAAAAGTATTTTACCAGAAAACACAACAGAGACAGGCCTTCTCATTTACAGTGAGACCCCAGAGAGCAATAAATTTACATACACAAAGGACCAGCATCAACCCCTGAACCTTTAATGTTTATTTTGATAGCCCACCCTGCTGGTAGGGACTTTTGTTACTAAGCCAGGTACAACAAGGCAGGGATCCAAACAAACAACACTGGTAGCTTTGTTGACCAGGTCATATGATGTCCTGCCCTTGAACAGTACCCCTTGTCTTTTACCCTTTGCCCCCAGAAAATGAAGTTAGTCAGAGTCCCTGTGGTAGATTTAGCATTTCCTTTCAGTGTCTGCCAATCTATCAAAATTCAGCTACCGCTGTGAACCCATCAACTCAGTGCAAAAAGGAACAAGGCTTACCACGGACCCCCTCAAAGTAGCAATCATTTATCCCTTCCTGAACTTTAGCTGACCTTTGTAAGCAGGCTAGCAGTTGAAGCGTATAGCACCTTGTTGTGTATGATCTAGGCTGTGGAGTTTTCTCTCTCTCCACTCAGCCCCAAACCAAAGCTTTTATTCCTTTTCATTAATAAAAGTGTTGCATTTAGGAATATTCACTTGAAGGGAAATAAAGTCTTCAAGAGAGAAGGCAGTTGCTTTTCCACCATGCAAAAGGATAAAAAGTATACAAATAGTCTGCATTTGCAGAACCAGTTAGCATCACTTTGTAGGGGAAATAAACAAAACAAGTGGATTCAATTCACAAAGACTTATCAGAGGGAGGAGGGGAAATATTGTTCAGGGAACACAATGATGCATTTATATACAAATAATTGCAAAATCAAATGAATCATATGGAACATTGAACTCCAAAACTGAGAATACTGCATAACTGCAATATACTGGCTAAATATTGCAGTGGTTTTGGTTTATTTTTTAAAGCAGAAAGAAAATCTAGATTGCAGTAAGGGTTATACACAGTGTAACTCCCTCTGTAAATTTAAACTGACCTAAGGGACATAATTACATACATCTCATCATGAGACAATATACTTTTTATTTGTTTGAATTTTATTTGTATTGGTGAAACTGACCTGAAACTGACACAAGTTTATTAGAAAAAGGACTCTCAAAAACAGAGTGGGCTGGTCTTCTTACTTAAGATGGATGTGCCAACTTCTAGTATGATTAGAGAAATGGATAACTCACTAACATCTGTGCAAACTACAATAAAAAGGGATTTAGTGTTACCCCAAGGAAGGTAAAAGAGGCTGTCTGTCCATTAAACGCTTTATTACAGTGCCAGCAGCTTTTTTCTAACTCAGTTATTCCTGCACAGAGCTCAGCACTGTGACTGCCTGTCATCCTTACCAGACAGTGCTTGGGGGTTCGTAGGTTTTTTGTGCAAGGTAGATGACAATCAAATGACTCATTGAGCAGGGAAAGCGCCTGACCCCTAGTGAAGGATTAACTACGGAAAGTGAGTGTGATCATGTCACACCATTACTTAGAATTTTCACAGTCAATTTCTGAAAATATGAGATAACTCCTTAAAGAGACAGCTCTTTCAAGAAGTGCTATGAGCCAGCAGAAATTCCCTTCCAGTACAAAGGCAGACAGTGGCATCACAGAGACATCTGCTTAGCTGCTCAGTGTAAACCAAACACCATCCTTCTCATGATAGCAGACAAGGTGAAAAGCGAGCAAGACAGAAATCAGACAGCTTAGACCATTCAGGTGGTCCAGGCAGAAAGCAAAGTGGTACGAGAGAAGACTATTAAATCCTATGTAGTGGCACAGTCTCTGTTTAGGTTAATACAAGGACTTTTAAAATACAAACAGTAAAAATTTCGTGCTCATGTGGATGGACACTGCATGTGATCCCTCTTTTCCATTAACAGAAAAAACTTCTCAGCATACCATGTGAATGCAACTGTCCGGCAGTTGCATCCATGGAAAGCAGTACATGTTGTACCAGGCTTGCAAAAATACTAAGACTGTGCCACACATGGGAATGGCTTTTTCTCCATGGCACAGCTGAGCTACTGGAAAGAAATCTCAAGAAAAAACAGAGAACTGCTGTTGGGTTCACCAGCAGCATTAAGCCCTAGCTTGTTGTCCCTGTGAACCTATTATCACTTTCTCACATTAAAACCCCCTCGTGGTATAAGAAGAAGGGCTTGACCCATTAATCAGCAATTGAAGGGCCTGTTTTCTCTGTTTTTACATTTTTTTTTATACAGCCTGGC
>JBAFWW010031958.1:0-41000 GCA_036873685.1 Agapornis canus
CCCCCCCCCTCCCCCCCCCCCCAAAAAAAAAAAAAAACACCTCATACAAAAAACAAACCACATTATGGTAGTCTAGAAAATCACATTCACCAGAAGTAGCACTACTACCTTCCCAAAGACCATTGTCTTTTAAATGCTAGGCAGGTTAGCATATACATTAGGGGAAAAGAAAAAACCCACATAAAAACTTAAGACACTTGCACACAGAATACAGAATCATAGAATGGTTTGGGTTGGAAAGGACCTTAAGATTATTCAATTCCAACCCATTGCCATGGGCGGGGACACCTCACACTAGACCTACCCTCTCTTAGCTTCAGAGATCTTCCTAATACAGGAAAGAAACTCCAGCGCTGTGACTACCTCCCATGTAATCCACTGAATGCTGATATCAACCCCAACCCCACACCTGAGCTCAGCAAACCTATGGCTTGGCAATGAAATAGAGCTGCTTATTTTCACATGAAGCATGGCAACAGTTTTCTCCATATTCTGAATGACAACAAGCTCTAGTTAATATGAGGCTTGCAAAACCTGTATGGTACTCAAGAACAGAACATCCCTGTGTTTTTTACTGCAGAAACCAGAGGATAGAAAAAAATAGTATTGGAAGATGAGTTTTAACAGAAAGCTTAATGCTTCCAAAAAGCATGCAGCATGTGCATGTTCAACTACAGGGATTTGTGCTGTATGCACAATTTTTTACTTTTTTTACTAAAAAAAACCCCTCAGTTACAGTATTCATAACCTTAAATCCTTTTTTACTACTCCATACAAGGACTACTTTGTTTCATTTTAAGTAATCACTAAAGCATCTGTTTACAGCATTGTTTCTATTAATAAAACATAACTTGATAAACACTGAATCATACTTTTTCACATGCTCTAGATCTTATTTCCTGATACTTATTTCAAGAAAACTTAAAAATACTTTGTTGCCTTCAATAAGGAAAAGGCTAAGCAACATTTTTTAGCTGTCTAACCAGCATTATTAAACCCACGCCAATATCAAGCATAAGAGAAAAAGCAGTCATTTTAAAACTAATTTATGATCTCCTTTCAAAGCTTAGAATGGGGCAAAGCAGTGCAATCAAGTTACACTTCTAAAGCATTATATTTGATTAGGTTACCTTCCATTTCTCTAACAATGAATGCTCTATCTCAGGTATCAAACAAAAACCACTCCTTTTTTTGGTGGCTCACTGGAAGATGCAAGCTTTGAAACACAGCTCAATGACAAACATCTATTTGGGTTATATTTGAGAGCCTAAGCATTCTAGTCCTATAAGCCTCTTCTGTCATAAGGGTAACTTTTCTGCTTACACATAGTCTACCAGCAGGTAAAATACTATTAGAAAATCATGCTTCAGAACAGTTTTTCTCTAATTAGTAAACAATTAAAGCAGATTATGACACAAGAGTAGCACTAACCAAATCCAGTGAGGAAGCTTATACAGCAGAATCACTCAGAGCAACTCTAAATGAAATACAGCTAGAAATAATTTTAAATGAATCAGAGCTAAGTTTTCAGAACAGACTGTTTAAACTTAAAACTCATCTTTACATACAAGACAGTAGACACAATTCACATTACTTGGCATTGCTCACAAAGAGGATGAGGTTGGAATGAATTAATCAGGATATTAAATCCTATTGTTAGTCCAAAAAAGAGCTTTTGAATGTGTCAGTTTGATAAACCAGTGCACAGAGTATCTTCAAGGCATTTATTTTCACTTGTTGAAAAAAAGATAATAAAAAGTAACATAGGATTAACAGCACCTCCATGAACCTTTAATCACAGATGTACATGCTTCTAGAGAATGCCTGATCCTGAAATACAAATATATGAAGAGAAAAGGTAATGAAATTTCTTTACCATAAGACTATAACAACATTAAATGTGCTGTGAGCCTCAGGCTGTCATCAGACACCTGTGACCTAGACCCACAGAAGCATGTTAACAATACTAGAGCAAACAGATTCAAGCTGGACTGGCATTTTGCTAGTCTGATACAATGATAAGTGAGGGGAAAGTGGCCTGGCTTAGTCATCCTTAGTTAACTTCAAGAACTGCCTATCTATCTGGAAATATCTATCAGGTATTAACAGAACTACTGTACTTCATAAAAGTCAGCTTCACTCACCCTATAGGCTGGCACCCCTCAGCAGCTGGTGGGAAATAGTATTTGCTAGAAAGAAGAGGGCTTTCACTGAGGGTACCTCCCCATCCCTGCACACCCCACTGCAACTACAGTATGTCACCATAACACGAATCCCAGACAGACAGAGAGCAGTATTTCTTAGCTGTTAGTTTCAGAGTTCAGTGCAGATATCTCAAGCATCTCAAAAACATGAGTGTAAAGAAAATCCTCAAAGATGCAGGAAACCCCAGCTTTGGCAGCAACAATTTCTATTGTTTTCAGCTTTTCTGTTACCCATTCTTTCCCTTTCCCAGTTACCTCATTATACTTAGAGGTTATTCACCATTTCCTGAAAGACACTTTTTTTTTTCCTCAGAAGAAGGCTGCCCTTGTACTGTTCTGTACTTCCCAGCCATCTCTCACCAACCTGTCTGATATTCTCCAGCATCTTCAGGGCAAACAAAGACTATTTCATGTACCCTGCACATATTTCCTTCCACCATGATTTCCTTCTTAATGAATACAAAGCTTCCTTTCCTTAAGGCTAACACTGGAAAAAAATGGCACATGGGAGCAGTGTAACTAAGGAAGGTAAAGCCATATGAAGGGAAAACAATGTAATAAATTTCTTCATGGGAAAACAAAAGGTGTAAGAACCAAAAGCAGTGATTAAGACTGAAAGGAGCATCAAGTAAATACAGAAAGTGAAAATAGGAAACTTAACTGAAAGTAACAAAAATGTCAAAAATATAAAGACAAAATAACAGCTGAAGATGATAAAATAAAAAATATGTGTACAGGCAGAAAAGGCAAACAGAAGAGACTATTACAAAACTCCATTACTAGATTTATTTCCAGAGTTGTGTTTCTCTAAGCCCTGTTAACTACTGGGAAAAAACAACCTTCTAAACAAGTTATTTTGGATCTTCTGGTCAGACTAACAGAAAAAATATCATCTGAAAAACCAGGGTGCAACACAAATTGCCTAACACACTCTACAGCTAACCCAGCCTGTTATTCATATTTGGGTCCAAATCTTTTTGATTTGGAGGTGCTTTAAACCCAGACTTGGTGAGCTCACAGTAGGGAGGCAAGCTTAGAACCTAAGCCCTCTTCTACCTCTGAAGGAAGTGGCTCCTGTGTAGCAAGGGCAGACTCCCATCTTTTCTCCTTGCCCTGCAACACAAACAAGCTATTCCACAACAGACATGACTGATTGCAAAGGAATCCCTGAGCTCTCCCGAGCAATCACATGCCGCCAGACATGCACAAGTGCAGAAACAAGGACACTAACCAGCTCAGGGCTTTGCTGTGTGAATGCTCCCACCCAAACCACCCCCAGCTGGCCAGCAACAGGTTAGCTACATAGCAAAGGCATCCCTGAGCATCAACCCCAGGATTTCACAGTGCAATTAAATACA
The DNA here is from genome assembly GCA_036873685.1 of Agapornis canus. Taxonomy (NCBI): domain Eukaryota; kingdom Metazoa; phylum Chordata; class Aves; order Psittaciformes; family Psittacidae; genus Agapornis; species Agapornis canus. The sequence continues at coordinate 3,563 of JBAFWW010031958.1, forward strand.
CAGAGCAGAGAAAAGCCAAACCTAACTGGGAATATATGTCCTGCTCCTGGCTAAACAACTAATGTAAATTATTCCCCCTCTACATCATCAAAGTTGGGGATATTGTGTAACAGTCAAATTTGTTCAACTGATGTAAACCAGGAAGTGTCCCATGGAAGACAGGGAATAGTTCAGACCAATATCAGAATTACTGATCTTCCTCTGTGTGTCACAGCACCACAGATAAAAGCATGCTCTAGGCCTGGCAACCAGCCCCATCAAGCTCCTGATAGCAGGTGGCATGTTTGACACAGTCTCTGCAATTCAGAACTCTGTGATAAAATTATTGCCTTCCACCCTATACTAACTCAAAAAAACTTTAGGGAAGCATGCAGGTACTACTAATCACACAGCACGTATGTTTTGAGCTGAATGTATACATCTAGTAAAAGCCTTGCACTTGAAATTAGCATCCAACAACAACTCTGTTTTGGAAGACTCTAGAATATGTGTGTAATGCAGGTGAAGACAGGCTTCTTAAAATTAGTTTTATGAAATTTCCAAAGCAAGATATTAGAGATGCAGTTCACAAACTTCAAAAAAAAAAACCCACCTCTGCAGGTGGCCCAGACTGCTGAAATTCATACATCACTTTCTCTCCGCTAAACATATAATACCTCTTTATTCTTGGTATTTCTCCAACATATCATTCAATTGTAACAGTCTCTGTAAGCACTAAAACAGCAAAGTGCAACAAGTAAAACAGAAAAGGAGATAACTATTAACAAGGAATTACTGTTCATATAAAAGTATCTTACATTGATGTAAGTATTCAAGAACATTTTTGACACATCCACAGAACTTTCACAACAGAAGCACTTGAAATGCCCTATTAAAGCATTTGTTGTTTTGTTTTGTTTTTTCCAGGATTCAGTAACTTCACCCTACTTCAAGATCATGTGATGTTATTGTCTTTGTGAAGAAGTGACTAAACATTAAACTGCTGTGAACTCCAAGTGCTGGCTACAATTCCACAGCTCAGAAGGACAATATGAAGAACTGGCTGCAGGAAGAGCTCCCCTGACCCTCTGCCTTCACCTCTCTTAAGAAATGCATTTGATGAAGGACGCTGCTCAAAGACTCAGGAGATTTTGGATAGAAACTTTCAGGGAAAAGACATTTTGAACCAGATGAAATGGGCTGTGTTGTGAGGACAGGAAATGCCCAAGTGTGGATTGTCAAAGCCAGCTGCTGCAGTACAACTTGCCTAATGTTTAAGGGTGTGCAGATTGAACAGACTAAATTTAGTCTTAGATTTAAACACTGAGCTGAAGCTCCCACTGTATGCAAAAGCAAGTATTTACTTTCACCTCTACTCCTTTGCCATCTATTTGTACTCCTCCTACAGATAACTAAATTGGACTGGTTTGAACAAGGTACTCTTTATGTTTACCAGCCCTGAGGATTCTCTAACAGAGCTAAACCCAGCTGAGTCTAACCAACGTGAAAAAGACAAGAAAAGCAGGGATTCTTTGAGACAGTAATTCAATGAAGGTGTGGAAAAGAGAACATACAGGTCTGAAAGAAAAGGAATCCTTCCTGTGCATGTCACATGCTCATTTAACAAAGAGCAAATACAATTTTCCTACCACAATTTTCAACCTCTTCTCTGCTACTCCCTTCCCTCATTGCTTGCTTTCTTCTGCAGCACTACCTCCCATTCATTTTCTATGAACTACTTCAAGTCATAACAATGACAGTCAGAAGAGGGACAGTCAATCCTAAACTAAACCACTGATATAACTACGTTGAGAAAAAACATTATAAACCCCACCTAAACTCCTGGATTACCTCACACACCTGGTGGTCACTGCATGCCCAAAAGCAGTTGAACAGTCACAGGAAAAACTGCAACCAGCTTTGGTGCAAGAACAGGAACCAATTGATGGTAACTGGAATCTGCTGCCCCAGTAGATAAGATTTTTGTAGTAAATCCCATAGAATCACAGAATACTCAGGGTTGGAAAGGACCTTAAGATCATCTAGTTCCAAACCCCTGCCATAGGCAGGGACACCTCACACTAAACCATGCCATAATTATTGATGCTTTACAAAAGCAATTAAAATCTGCCTTTGCAGTAGTAGTTTTTCTGTAATTACTGTATATTCCTCATTGTGTTCTCCTGTTCTCTTTAAATTACAGTCTTCAAAGCTAAACTTCCAGAATTGATACTGTCACAGATAATGGTACTACTATTTTGAACTCATTCCTTCAGTAGTCACATTTTATGTAAGCAGTCAGAAACAGGCAATCAAAATGCAACCCACTGCTCCCACTGAAGTGTTTTGGCTGAACGACAATCCCTTCCTTTAAAATCTGCAAGGTGGGATACCTTCAAGTCAGGTTCTTCATATGCCAATGCTTGTTGTCAAAGCAGTTCTCAAATAAACATAAGGAAAAACCAACACGACCAGTTTCAGTAATGACACTCTCTCCACAGAGAAAGCCATTCTCTTAGATGACAACAAAAGCCTACAATTATTTTTGTTTCAACAAACAGCTCCAGAATTTTGAATCCAGTGACACAAGAAAGGGGCAGGTGGTGACTTTACTATATTTACTGTATCAGCAATCAATGCATACAAATGGGCTATGCTCAGTCTTTCAACCAGTCATTTCACCAAGTTACTGAAAAGCTGTAGTTCTATATATTGCCTATTGAAAGCCTGATTACAACCCCCTACAAACTTTTTTTAGTCTGTCAAATACAGACAACTCCTTGCATTACTTTTGCCCAGTAGTACCTTGACTTTTCAATAATCTCAGTTCAAAAGGCAGTTCTACTACCCGGAAATACTGGTAAAGATGTAGTACTGTTCATGGGGTGTCTATGACGAGGTGCTGGCAGCAGGGAATGCAGGGCAGCCTCTTGTAAGGAGAGGCTGGGGCTGACCTCTGATGGACATGGCCATTCCAGCAGACTGACCGCAGGGCATGGCTGAGCCCCCCCAGTCACTGGTGGTGTGAGAAAACGCACATCACTGCCTGCAAGTGAGGAAAAGAATGCGGGAAACTGTCCTGCAAACACCAAGGTGAAAGAATGAAAATGGGAGGGGGAGAAGGTGCTCCAGGCACCGCAGCAGAGATTTCCCCTGGAGCCCCTGAAGAAGACCACAGTGAATACCCCTGCAGCCTGTAAGGACCGCACAAGAGTGGGCAGATACACCAAGGAAGCTGCAGCCCACAGAGAACCTATGCAGGAGCAGGGCTCCTGGCAGGAGCCCATGGGGGACCCATGCTGGAGCAGCCTTCTCCTGAGGGACTGTACCTCATGGAAGGGACTCACACAGGGACTGCAGCCCATGGGAAGGCCCAGGCTGGAACAGGGAAACAAGGTGAGGAGGCAGAAGCAGCAGAGAGGAGCTGTTTGTTATGGGATGATCACAACCCACATTCCCCATCCTGCACCATTCAGGGGGAGAAAGTGGAGGAGTCGGAGATGAAAAAGTGAAACTAAGTCTAGAAAGAAGGGGTAGGGCAAAGTAGTTTTAGTTGTCTCTTTGTTTCTTACCATCCTACTCTATTTTAAATTGGCAATAAATTACATTAATTTTTCCCAAATTAAGTCTGTCTTGCCCATGACGGTAAGTGGTAAGTGATCTCCCTGTCCCTGTTGTGAACCATGAGCTATTCCATCTATTTTCTCCTCTGTCCTGTCAAGGAGGGGGAGCAAAGCAGCAGCTGAGTGGGGGTCCAGCAGCCAGCCAAGGTCAACCCGCCACACAGTGAAATAAATAAAACACCCATCCAAAACTCCCCTTTCTACATCCTTCCAAAGGACGCAGAAACAGGGACTCAATGAGGCCACTACCCTCCCTCTGACCCTACTCAAGCTGCACTTCAGCACAGTCAGTTTCCTGACTCGGTGCCAAATGATACTCTTCCTCAAAAAGAAACTCCCGCCTCTTCCAATTTTTATTCTTCATTTGGGTTGTCATCAGCTTTTTAAGCCAAGGCTACTCTTCCCACAGTCACAGAAATGGAAACGAGTAATTTAACTACTGTTATCAGCAAATTATAGTGAAATCAAACAGCAGCTACAAGTACTATTTAACATGCAGGCATACCTGTACACACACTCTAAGGTAGGAAACCAGTATAAACTCTATACTTTAGCCTACATGGCTAAAGGGGGGTTTTATCTGCTCATTTTCATACAGACTGACATTGCAGCTATCAGCAATCCATAATTACTAACCACATGAGGACAATTTAACAGTTTAGTAAATATTGGTTAATGTTTAAACTTGGAATGGATGGGCAGCTTCACCAGACAGGTCAACGTGACTGAAATCAAGAAAGGTTATGCGAAGTATAAAAGGCTCAACCCTGAAGTAATTTCCTTTGGTTATTTTTTATAATCAAGTCTAATGACCCATTGTAAACCTATATTTTGTGAAACATAAGCATTAGGAAAAAATGAAAGCATTAGGCACAATATGGACTAAATTCAACTTGTGCCCCTCATCTCCCTAAGGTCTAAGCTAAAAGCAGACTCTATACAAATACTCTTGTTCCATGCCTCCCACCTCCAGAAACTATAACAACACAGGATTTGAGAGCTAGCATGTGTAGAAATGTGGTTAAGACCTAACTCTCTAAAAACCTGAATTCAAAACCAAGAGAAGAATTTCCACAGTAAACAGCTAACATTTCTCCTTCAAATCACAGAATAAATGGATTATCTTGCCTACTATAAACTGTTTAGACGCAAGCTTGTACACACACACTGGATTTTGAGACAGCTTCTGAAGTGGTTCATAAAATACTGACTTGAGCAATCACCATAAAGACATTCTGGGGTTCCCATCAAAGACAAATCTTCACCTTACTGGGACACGCTGCAGAGTGATCAGCTCAAATAGCTTTTAAATTCTGCATAGAAATTTGACTTAATGATGGAACATTCATGAGTTGTAACTGTGTTTTCTCCTAGCTCACAGACATTACAACTCCTTACCAATACCTAACATACTATGTCATTATAACACGCTACTAGGAAACTAAGCAGATGAGCAGAAATGGGTGCCCTAATCATGCAAAAATTGCTGTAATCCAGTTTTATAATCTAGGTATTGTGCAGATGAAGCTTCTAAATCAGTCTTGCATGATGAAATGTGTATCAGGAAGACTGACACACTCTGGCTACACAACAGCAATCATGACTTTGAGAAACTTAATTCTGAGGCTGAGATTGAATTAATTTGTATAGCTCCTAGAAGGCAGTGTGGAGGTTTCAGATCATAAATTACAGTTATCATAGTAAAAGTACCTGAAGATGCCTCTAGTTAAAAAACATTCCGGGACACAGTATAACTATTAATCAGACATGACTTGCATACAAATACAACACCATTATTAAAGATCGCTCCAGGAAATTACAGTTTATCTAATAATTTACCTCATAATTAGGAAATGCCAGAGTTCTGTAATACTCATCATAAAAGTCAGGGTAATATAAGAAGATGAAATCATAAGGTCTCAAAAATTCTGTCTCATCTGGCTGTTAGCACAATAATAAATATTAACACCTTTTATCTTTTTACTCTTTTTTATCAGGAAATGTAAGTCACGCAATAAGCGTTTAGGAGAATTACCTTAGTGATGAGTTGGGAACTGGCAATTACATCGTGCTCAGACAAGATGAGGTAAAGAACACCATAAAGATCTACTCTTGAAACCATCTCTTGAAGCAGCAGAATGACACTGTTCTGAAGAGTTTCCTGACAATGCCCTTAAGGCACTGAGAAATAAAGGTAAAATCAACCCCTCTATATTTCATAGAAAGTCTTCTAAATAATTCCAAAGAAGTAATTTTCTTTGGGTGTACAGTAAGCTTTCAACAAATCCAACAGAGGAGCCATTTTCTTGACACAGTGAGAGTGCTTCACATTCTTCACAACTAGTGGAAAATGATTCCCAAACAAGTAAGTTAATGCATTATCTTTAAATAAATTTAAATGAAAGCAACACAAGTAAATCCTCCTTTTTTTAAGGGTGGCTTTTGCAAAAGTAACAGTTACCATATGTATGAGACCCCCTGGTCAATTTGTCAATTGTTTTTCCAATCTAAATTCTATTTTCACAGAAGGGTTATAATGGAAGGGGTGTCTGGAGGACATCTGTTCCAACTCTCTCACTTGAGCAGGGCCACTTAGAGCCCAGGACCACATCCAGACAATTTCTGAATACATCCAAGGATTGAGATTCCACCACCTACTTGGCACCCTCAGAGTCAAAAAGTGTCTCCTGATATTCAGAGAGAACCTCCCCTGTTTCAGTTTGTGCCCACTGCCTCCAAACCTGCCATTTAGCACCACTTAGAAGAGCCTAGCTCCATCCTCTTTATACCCTCCCTTCAGGAAGGTACATTGATGAGATCCCCCTGAACCTTCTCCTCTCCAGGCTGAACAGCACCAGCTCTCTTAGGCTCTCATGAAGCATCCCCATTTCACATTGTTATAAGCCCTGTGATGTTTCCTGGCTTATTCAATAACAAATATGAATACACTGAATAATTTTCTTTTTTATTTGTATGGTGCAATACTCAAAAAAAAAAAAAGTCATAAGATGAGGACAAACTGGGAAAAGTTTTGGTTGGGAGTACATAAAAGTACAGGTCTCATTTTTGAATGCACTCAAAGCAACATGAAATCTTAAGGCCTTCAAACCACAAAGTGCAGAAGCCTTCCACCACACTACATAATTTCTTGATAGAAACATTTTTCTTTTAAAAGTTTGCTCTGTTTCTACATATTCATGCTGTATTTCAAAAACACCACACTTCAGCATTAAGGTTACAGGAAAGTCTTGTGGACTAGACACTTGTTTATATTGAAAGTACAGACAATTAAACTAAGCCTTGTAATTTAAAGCTTCATGGAACAGTAATTTTTATGACCTGATAAGTAATGGAGACAAACTTAGGTAACCCAGAAAGACCCAGACAAATATATTTATTTAATAGCAAATATTTACTAGTCAGGCTGCAGAAACAATACCATCTTTTCCCCCCTTCACTGCAGAGTTCTGAGTGTACACACACACGCACACAGCCAGAAAGAACAAGGAACACAGTTACAGAAGAACATTAAACCAGCAGATAATTTATCTGTCCTGCTAAGGAAGTCTCAGGAAGTGAGCCAAAATGTGAAAAGAAGAAAACATGGGAGGACTAAACATAAGAGATACAGCATTGCATTAAGATTGCACAGAAACTTTAAACAATACACTACATCCACCTACACTGATGCAACTTAAATGATTTCTTGAAGTCTCCCCAAGATCATTTACTATGGAGCCAACAGGCCACAATCCTCCTGTCAGAAAAGATCTCTGAAATTAACCACTTACACAAAGTATAACACTGACCCAACATTTAGCCACAGAAAAAAGCAAGAATTAGGTTGATAAAGAAAGTAACAGCAGCACTTCTGCTAGCTAATGTTTACATCTTTCAGACTAGTGCAATTATTTGAAGTGTGATGCTTACCTTTAATAGTTTCTTCCACAACTTCTACTACACGATCTATCTGCTGAACCTAAAAAAAGTCAGAAGGTCAATATCTATTTAGTCAACAACTGGACATACTTTATATACACTCTTCTTATGTGTGCTCTCCTGAACCAAGGGGAAATAAAGAGTCTGGGGCTATGTTTTTAGCCACTTTTTTTCTGTACATCTTGGTTCATCTTCCAAAAGTAACTTTAAAACTCACCATCTAACTTAAACCAAATTTTGTCCTCAAAACCAGCAACCTCCTGTCAGTTCAGCAAAAAAATCACCAAATTGCTAAAAAAAAAGAGTTCACACCTTAACTGCTGTTCATGGTCCATGAAATGTAGTGCTCACCCAGGCAGTCAGTACCTGGGTGGCTCAAACAGCCCCCAGTTGCTCCCTCTCCCCTGTCTCAACACCAAATTAGTAGGTAGTAGAGAATATAAGCAGCTGAGGATATTGTGAGGACAGACTACAGGGGAGAAAATTAAGTATTGTAAGGGAAAGGCTCTGGAATATGGGAAGAAATACTCCGGTCAAGTTTAGGGGAACAAGACATAGTCCTGGATCTACAGCAGGCATTCCATTTAGAAACTGAAGGAAAAGCCTCAGTGCTTTTCACAAGACAGAATAATATTTAATGAATGTGCCATGGCACCTCCAGCAAAGACAATAGATTGATGTTTTGTTACATTTACCAAAATTCACCCATAATGTGATAAAATGTTCCAACTATTTCTTATTTGATGCATTATCATTTATTAAAGTTAATAGCCAATATATCATAGAGATGTCACTATATGAATTAGAAAGAATTAGCATTAACCTGCAAAATTAAACACACCAAATTCTTGCACCTGAGATTCTACCTACAACCTTTCTCTAAACCACCTACTGTATGCAATGTCTACTATGTATTCCCACAGATGTTGACATACAATGCAGGAAATGATACTTTGCACATTTAGATTAGTTTATAATTTTCCCACAACGTTCCTTCTTAAACACTGCTACTTTAAGCTTTACATTATATGAATTAGACTTAGTATGACTTCTACAGTCATTTCCTTGACATTTCTTTTCTGACTTGTTTCAAAAACTAGCTGAAAAGCACAAGTTGTAGAGGCTTCAAGAGCTGAACCTGGTCTGCAACAAGAAGTTTGGAACTTGGATCCCTTGCATCAAAACCATTAAGTCTCTCTGCCCTTAAATCACCAAGTCTGTCATTTCCTGTAAACATGTCTGCAGTCATCTCTACTTCACATTCATTTTCCAATTGGTCTAATAGCAGCTAAAAAAAAAAAAACCAAACAAACAAAAACAAACACCCCAAAAAACAGCAGCTCATCTGTAGCCGGTGTCTGATCTGGAGTTCCCAACAGAAGTCAGTGGGGGTCTGTTCCTTTCCTTGTCTGGGTGTTGGATCAAGTCCATGTAGAACAATTTTTTTTTCTTAAAACTTTTCTTAAGCCTTTTCAAAACACAAATCTTTGCCTCTTCATATTTGTAAATGCAGCATATCAGTTATGAGTTTTAGAACATAAATTACTTAGAGTATCACTAAAATGAGCATTTTTATTATATTATTAAAAGATATATATTTAAATCCTTTGCTGAAATACAAGCATTCATATTCTAAACATATGTCAATACTTAGCAATCTACTTTTAAATAAAGCCCACTTAAGCAGTTGTGTGGAACATGTGCATATTCACATTCTTGTGTGCATATCCCTTTTGGATAAAAGTTAAAAAACTATGACCTAAAATACCTGCATAGAGACTTTCTACTTGAATTTTTTTAAACAGATTTAAAGATGCAACTTGAAGTGCACACATTTACAACTACAGAGAGAGAGCACAGTCTGTGGCAAATACATTCCCTAAAATATAATTGTTACACATCTCAACACTAAACCTTAAGTTCATAATAATTTTAAACCAAGAGAAACCTGGCTGGTTCATAACTTGAGCCACCTGATTATTTTCTGTACTGTACATAAGAGGAATTTGCATAGCTTTTGCATTTAACCACCTGTTTAATAAAGATGCAGAACGAACAACCAGTATATTGATTTTTTATTTAATTAGATAGATTATTCTGAATATATCTGTCAAGAATTCAGTTCATGTAAGTAATTAAAATTATAGGTTGAGAGATGAGATCTGTGACTAGAAATGAATGTTTATTCTGCCTTACATGTTGCATCCCACATTAAGTATTTTTCATTTGAGATTATTGGAAATTGTTTGGCTAAAGGCCCAAGCACTCAAGAAGAAAAGATGGAATACTTCCCATCTGCATTTGTGAAGATAAAGGATTTTAATAAAACTGAGATGAATCTGGAGTAAGATGAGGGAAGGGTTCAGAGGATTATTATTTGAAAAAAAGAGAGGAAAAAAGAAAAAGGGCAAAATCACAAAGTCACGGTAATTAAATTTTATGGAGTATACAAAGGCTTGCAGAATTCTTTTCCCCACATTTCACTAACTTTATGGATAATTCTGTTCTGGAGTGGTATCAAAGGCATCTGTAAACTTCTTAAGCAGAGACCCAGTAATGTCTCCATCAGGAAGCCCATGAAGCACAGAAACATAAAAGTTCTTAGTGGCATAGGAAGACAAAATACCATCCCTCAACGTTTGTTTGTAACGAGCCTCTACAAACCAAACCTTCCAGACTGACAGCAGATACATTACTGCTGAATGTAGTTAGAGCACAATACTCGGCGCCACAAATCTTGTGAGAACTTGTTTGCAGTATAAGCATATACATGGATATTTGTCCATTACAAATGGTTCCCCACTGGGACTTAAATAGAACAAAAGTTAACAACAGAGTGGAGCAAGCAGCTGAGCAGGACTACACTGATAGTCTCAGTCCAGATTTCTGTATTATGGGACAAGAGCACTGGCAAAACCCATCGGGTGAAGGAGTAGCCAATGCAAGAAACAGACCTGCCAAAAAAGCAAGAAAAAAGAAGAGAGTTTTAACAAAGCATGAAGCCTGAGTTGAAACAAAGATGAGGAAAAATCTTTGAGACTTCCTGGTGAGATGAGAGCTAGGGGTAAGTACAGCTCAGCAATCATATGTATCCAGCTCTTACATACACATGGAAGATACAGGGGGATACATGCTGGGGCTGAAACTGCAGGTCACTCCTGAACACACAATTGCAGCCACATTTCGAAGTCAGCCATATTTCAAACCATGGACATATCAGCACTGAACTGAGACAGAAGCCTTGAGCTCTCCAACTAAGCACCAGTAATGAGTGAAGGAATATAGAACATGGCTCATTTGTCATTCAGATAAAGTCCCCCAGTTCCCTTTGTGCTGTCACAATCCCATTCAATAGATGCCTGTGAGATGTAAACAGCCCTAAGACATGCTTGTAAGGTGCTATGTCTGCAGTCTCACACCAGGTGGTCTGTGAGTGCAGACATGCATGTTGAGGATGGTCACACAAATTCTTCCAAGCTCTCAGACACATCCAAGCTGTCTCGGAACCAGTATTAACATCCTGGAACTGTTTTGCAGATCAACTCTAGGAAAAACAGCCTCTAAGAGCTCCTATAAATTAAATGCTCTTAATGGGCAGTTAAGTGAGAGGTTGCACATTCACCTGGTTTTGTACTCTATAGGCAAGCCTCAGATCAAAGAAAGCTATGTAGAAAACTGCAGCCATGAACTGATCATGAAAGTAAGAGAAACTTTCTGATATTCTCTTCGGGTCACAAGATCACAGAGTAATTCCTGTGTCTGACAACCCATTTCTGTAAGCAGTCACAAGGGATCCACATCATCCACACGACAATTGTTGCTTCTCCTGGGGACTGGGATTAACCTGGTAGAATCATCAGCAAACAAAAATGAACCAGAGACAAAAGTATGAGATCTCTGACACTTGCCACCAGTGAGTGCACAAAAAAATTGTGGTTTCACCCTCTGATGAGTGCCAGCTCCCAGAAACTGACACTTAGCACCACTGGTTAAAAGTGGCAGCCAGGTTTCCAGCCACTATCAGCCTTCTCTGGGACCCTCCCTATGGTGAATGCAGTTGCTCCCCTCAGCCTGCTTTCCTTTCAGCATCAAAGGAAATGTATTTCCGCTACAGAAGGTCTGAAGGTTAAAGGTTCTCTGATACTGACAGGACAGTGACAACTCTCTCCAGATATTCTTCCCAGAGCCTTCCCCAAAGGCCCTTTCCTTTCCCTTCCCTGAGTTTCCCAGAGGTAGCACAAGCAATTTGTAAGCACATCAAGTATCAGACAATGACTATCAAAAAGATCTTGAAGACAGTAAAGGTGGGATAAAGACAAGCAATACTAAAGACTAGGAATGTTTAGTGAAAGAACTCTGCAAACCAAAATAAAACCCAACAACTCAGCCAGTGGTTGAGAGAAACTGAGGAAAGGGTACCCACAACACAGGAATATAGGAAAGGACAGCAGTTTGCTTGCACAGCATGAGGTTACTGCTGGAGGAAACCATCAGCACTCGGCTGCTTATGAACACCCTAGGAGTAAACATAGATAAAACTACTGAAATAGAGAAATTTCTTTTTTTTCCTCATCTAGGAAAACCCTAGGTAATTCCAACCTGCTATTATAATCCTGAAGTTTTTAACTCCCGTTCACCAACTCTCACCTTCATCTCACCTTGTTTAGGCAGCTCTGTCAGATGCTGGATGTTAAAAGCCTATTCAGCCTATCCCCTCTCTAAAGTCAGTAAAAAAGAAACACACAGCTTCAAAAGTCACTTCAGATCTTCTAAAAATCTAAATTATTTTAGAGATCATTATCTCCACTGACCATAAAGGGAGCTGAGCAAAACACACTCTCAAATTACAGCACTTAGGCAGCATAAATCCAGGCCTGAATACATAACTTCAAAAGGCATGTGATTAGCCACTCTGGCTTCAGAGGGATAACATCTGTGTTTAAAACCTTTACTGACAACACTGACCATAGTAATGGGCAATATTCTTGTTTAAGGAAGGTATTCTGAGAGCAGGTTCTACACAGACTTTAAAGGGAAGACTACCCCACAGAAACATGTAAACAACTGATTTTCATTGCTAAACACTGACGCAGCTGAAGTGTAATTCTTATCTAAATTAATCTAAATTAATTCCTACACCTTTTGATTCATAGGAAAGTACGTAACTGCCGTGGAAATTGAGAGATTCTATTTGCATGTCCAATTCTCAGTTTAAAAGCAGGTGCTTAACTGGAATAATTCGTTCGTGGCCTTCCAGGTTCAAGCGTCATATCTGAATATCAGCATTGGCAATTCACAAGCCAAAGCCGACCAGCTGAGAGGTACTGACTGAGAATGAATTTTGCATGAAATCATTCTTGGCCGTAAGTTACAGAACAGTGTGCACCTGTTCCCAGGCTTTCAACAGGCTTTCCAAGAATTCTGCTAATTCAAATCATTCAAAATAAAATTCCATCAATTTAGTCTTTCATAAAGTACACAGTGGATATTTGCATTTGTTCAAGGCTCTAGTTTAAGGGCAGCAGAGAGGCTTTCAATCTTCAACACAGTTTGACCACACAAACACCACAAGGTAGGGAAGTGTCATTCTCACTGTTTTGCAAACATCACTGAAGCTTGTATGAACTGAACATCAGTAATATCATACAGCATATCATCCTCATTTAGGACACTAAAGCAGTAACAATGTACAAGCATTTGGCATCTCAGTGCAGTCACACTGCTTTTTCGTTTGCAATGGCACTGTTAAATGGCACTGTTAAAGCCTGCTCAATGGAGGGGTTTAGAAATGGAGACCTAAAAAGCACACGGTATAAACCAATTACAGATGTACAGCTTGAGACATCAAGTGCTTACTTTTTGCAATGTACTTAGCATTTTTTATACTGAATCATCTACTTCATAGCAGTGCTTTTACTGTTAAACATGTTGCTACCAGGAGTTTTCAGCACTTCCACTAATACTCTCCACAGTTGCTACTGGATATTAAAAAGAATTACCTAAAGCTCACCTTACAGAATAGGACAGCCACAGGAACAGGAAAAGTGTGTTTGGAGAATTTAGAAAAGGTTATTCAGGGGAATGCAGGGAGCCCTTGCAGGGAAGTTTTCATGGCAGTGCCTTCAGGCTCCACCAGGCCAAAGAGCATGCAATAACTTTGTCATGCACAGGACCTGTACCTTCTGACTTTGGTGTAGCGGCAGAAGGGAGGATTATAGCCTTGGCAATACTGGATATATTGTGTGCAGATAAAAAAACAGGCTGAAATTCTTCCTTTGGAAAATGGCTGTATGGCAGAAGATGACAGGCCTTTTGATGTTAGATGATAGATACATTAGGAAAGATGGGGAAGGAAGGAGCACTGGGGGTCTCAATTCAGGAAGAGATCTAATTCTGTAGCTATTGCATGCCTTTAACAGGATACATATGTGCGCTAAGCCCCATGTTTTCAGTATGTCCAGTAATTCTGGTGATTTCAAAGTACAGATACATGGGACTTGTGAAGACTCTTAAACCTTATGATCCCTCAGAAGTTTTCTGGTCAGGGGTTCCAACACATAGCATCAAACACCTTCAAACTCCAGACAAGTGCCAAAGAAACAAAAAGGTTTTATTCCATACCAGTGGTTCAACTTGTCCCTGGGAACAAAGGTCTGCATGCTCTTGTAGGAATTTCAGGAAGTGAGAAAATCCTAGAACTACCTACATTCACGAGTCCCGGAACATAAAATGTCTGCTAATTCTTTAATTCCCCCTTGTCCCTCCCTTCCCTATAATCCCCTCAAAACAATTAGTATAAATAAAGCCACATACCCTTCTTTTTAGCAACTTACAAGTGAGGAACAACTCCTAACTGCAAAAGTTGATTTCTCTTTGCAATATGATACGTGCACTTGAGTTTGAAGTGGGTACAATACTCCAAACATGAAGGTGTAAGCTTTGGAAACCACAAGACTGCAAAAGGCTGTGAACCTCTGTAATGCATCATTATGTGTTTTGTGTGCTTTCCACGCTTGGCAGGTTTATTACTACCTAGACCTTCCCCTTTCCAGAAAACAGCCCCCTTTACCTTGCCATGCTATGTTATGGTTTGCCTTACATACAGCCTCTGACAATGCCCAAACACACATTATTTCCAAAAAGTGGTAATGACTTTAAAGAAACATAAAAACACGGTAATGTGTATCACAAATGATAACAAGCATATGAAGCTGCCCTTCCTTCCCTTCTGCCCAAGTCAGGGAATAAATAAAGAACAGTTAAAGTTCAGTCCAGTATTTCTCAAGTGCAGACCAAAACAAGCCCAAGTTACCAGGATTTCTCTGGTATTTACATCTCAACTCGCTCCTCCATCACAACAACAGGAGCAGAGAAGCCCTCTGACACACTCTGCCTTCAGAAAGCTGCCCCAAGGGAGTTATAATTGCTGGCAAATAACCACATTTTCAAGCAACACTGCTCTTCAGGAGAAAAAAAAAAGAGAAAAAAGGAAAAAGCCGAGCTTACATAAGCAACAATAAACCAACTGTCTCTTTCAGCCAAGCTGAAGATGAGACCAACCTGGTGGTAACGCAAGATTTCCAAAACTGTACACTTGGTGCTTATAACTTTAAAGCAGAATCAGTATCGCACTGCCAACAGAATGGTTTCTGTTCCTCAATTCTGTCAAAACTTCCTTTCAAAAATACTTTGCAATAGTAAGGTAACAACTCCTGTCCTTTACATGCAGTCACTCCCTCACACACAGTCTTTGTAAAGTGAAAGAAAATCTTAAATATACAAACTGAAAAAATGGACAATAGCTGCTCTTAGCTTTGCTTCAGTTAATAGTTATGCCTAAAGTTTAACGCCTTTCCAAGCTAAAGCATCCATTACTTAAAGCACAGTAAATTATGCCTAAAGTTTAAGGCCTTTCCAAGCCAAAGCATCTATTACTTAAAGCACAGTAAATTTTACCACAACAATGACAGTTAGAAGACAGGGTCCTAGATGGCAAAGATCATGTTCCAGAATTTTCAGCTCCAATCCAAAAGGACTTGGGAACACTGCAGTTAACAGTGTACTTCAGCTCCTAACAGAAAACTTTCTTTCTGTAATGAATACGAAAATACAAATATTTTTCACTAAACACTAATTCTAAGTACCAAAATTTTCATAAATTGTGTTACCTGGAAGTGAAAGTTGAAAATAAATAATGATTTTTTTTTTTAAAAAAAAAAAGATCAAACTTCAGCTTCCCTAGGATTCCTGCATTAAAATCATCAAAACTGAAACACCAAACTACACTCTTGAAAGGATAGTGACTTACCTTTTTTTTTTTCTCCCTTGGCTTTCACATGTCTAGATATCTTTCCATTTACTATAATGACAGATTACAGATCACATGACTATGCTGTTTCTGAGCCAAAACAAAGTCCATTCACTATTTATTTTGTTTTTCCTATCCTGCTGCACAAGCGTAATTAGACAGTCTTAGAGATGACAGAGCAGCACAGTCATCTTGCATGTATCTGTGTAAAGTAAGACTGTAGAGGGGCAGGGAAAGTTTGTTTCTTCCTTTAAACTGTAACTATGTAGAGTGTGGCATTTTACAGTCCCTTCTGGGCACTGAGTTAGTTTATAGATGTTAACATCACTGAGAATAGCATCTGGGGGAAAAAAAAGAAAAAAGGAAATAAAACGAGTGACAGCAGCCATTAAAAGATTCAGACAGCACAAAGCCCATCTTTGTAAAGAATTCTAATAAATCAGTTAATGGAACCATCTTCTTCTGAATTCCAAACAAACTATTATCTTACTTCTAAATTAGTTAGAACCACTGTCTGGTATGATCTTCTAATCAAAGTGAAAGCTTCAGAACACTTGTGTTGTTCCTATCTTAGTTTGACCTGAATTCATGACACTTAAGTGGAAACACACTGACCTCTTTACATTTTTAATGCAGAAATGAGGCTATACAGCCACCTGTTCTGACTCAGCATAGCAGAGGACAGCTTCATTGTCATTCTGACACACTGAACCTAATGACACCGCTTCAACTCAAACATGCCTTTTATAAATTTAATCCAGTTTTAATCTAAAGGCTTGAAAAACGAAGAATCTTTATTAGCTTGTGCTTTGACTCCTGGATTTTCATGACTGATTTACAAAGGTGATTCAATTATACAGTAGTACTTCATCCCAGAGGACACTGAATGCACTTCATTACCTAAATGAAGTCAAAAGCTTTCTAGTTATCCTTTTCAAAGAAAACATTGGTAACTGCTTAACAACTCCGTCACTGGTGAATTTGACTCTTCAGACTGCTGCAAATTTCAACAAAATAATCATTCCTATTTGCCATTCTGCTTAAGAGTGTAAAGTAAAAACAAACAAACAAAAAAACCACCATTTACCAAACCCCTAGATGTGCCTGTATAATTTATATGCTCTGGTCTTTTGCTAAAATTAGTGGAAGAAGTGTAAAGAGTTTATTTGCTTTAAGACAAAGAAATACACCATGATATTTTAAAGAATATGGCAACAGGTATCTTCATCATGCTGGATGAAGCCTGGATATTTTTCAGTTCCACCAAGAATACCCCTCTCCTTCTCCCCTCATGCCTCAACCAAACCAAATCAGCCTGGATGAAAGGAGACTTAAGTGCTGCATAATGCAAGACTGCTTTCTGCAGGAGGGAGGTGGGTACCAAGCTTCCCTGCTGCTTTTTCCCAGAGAAAGACAACAAAGTGTATGTATTGACATTGCCATATTGAAAACATTTATGAAAACCTTTGGTTTCTAGTTGATAAAAATACATACCCCTATAATACTCAAGCCTTTTAGATAGTCCTGACGAGGTTGGGCTTGTGGCACACAGCCTGCTAAAACCACTTTCTTCTTCTCTTGTTGGGCTTTCCTAAAGAAGGACAGACAGTGTGTTAATATTTTCAGCATTGATCATTTTCAGCTTCAAAGTTGAAGTTATTCTGCATGAGACACAGGAAAGCAACTACAATTCCCAAATCAGAAATAATTTGTCTGAACCTCAGTCATAAACTAACACACCAAAAAAATCCCATATATAAAGCTATCAGGCCACAGCACAGCTCAGGTCGGAAAGTATCTACAGAGACTATTACCACTGTTTTATCTTAGACAAAAGTACAGCCTTGAAACCTCTATTTGTCACACTAATAGCAGAGAATCTAGTCAAGAAAGATGGAACAGAGATATTAAGCACAATTCAAGAAAACTTACACAGAATGGAAGGGAAAGCCAACACAGATAAGAAACTCTAGCTCAGAACACAAGCGTTTATGTAGCACCAGTCAGAAAGGACCAGTAACATCAAGTCTTCTGATGTTTACTTGAAAATGTCTATTTACTTCTAAATGTGCATTTACTGAAAAAAAGGTTAAGTAACTGTTTACTTAAAATCGTATTGAGCATTTCCAAGCTTTTAACTGCTTGCCTTTGGCAGAGAAACATTTGTCTGGATATTAACTCAGAAAATTCCTTAGCTTTGATACTACCTTAGCACCAAGTAGGAAACCAAAACACTAAGATTAAATAGCTTAACACTGTTCATTTTGTTAGTAATGTTTTGACTCACTTTGAATTCAACACTGAATATCAAGCCATCACTGAATCTTGAAACTACAGGAAGCCCTGAACAAAGCTACCAGCTGCATACAAAATAGTGAGATGCAAAACCTGCTTGTGCTCACTAAACTCTGAAGATCATCCATTAACACATTAACCCAACATGACTACTGCATTATAATGTGCAAACCAGTGAAGAAAAGCAGCACTGAATAATTTTAGCAGAGTTGCTAGGTGTGACATATTATGGGTTGCTTTACAAACTATCTTTCACAGTAGCACGCTGTGTCACAACCTCCTGGCAGACTTCTGTCAAACTAGAAACCTTGTAAATTCACATTTTCTCCAGCAATGTATGGATTCATGAAGTGTTTACTATTACGTTGGAACAGGCTAAGACATGTCATAACATTTTTCAGAAAAATTATCTTATCCAAGACACACAATTGCTTAGACAATTTCATACTCTTCAGCTTGCTCAAGCTGTCTCCAAGATGAATGCACTCAAGAAAGACGTGTTCAAAAAGTACAGGGATGCAACACTGAGTATCTGGAGTTCTCAAGCAAATGCAAATTTAATGAAGAGAGAAATAACGACAACAACAACAAAGAAAAAAAACCACCCCAAACCAACGAAAAACCCAAACAAAAAGAAAACAAAACCACATACAGTTCCACTACGCACAATTTTCACTTCATACTCGTAATACGAATTTATTTACAAACTACAGCTCAAATGAAACCTCACAAGATTACACAAATTGTAGTATTAAAGGAGATTACAGGTCCTCCTACCAAATACCTGTGTTAGCACAAAAATGAGATATTTTAAATGAAAAAATAAATATCCTATACACAGACAAGTGTGAAATAACAGGAAAGTTTATTATGCCTGTTACCTCGTATGTAACATCACTGCAGTTAATCCCTATAAAATACTTCATTTTTTTTTTAGTGGGACTTTCAGGAAATCTTCAGACATTCATCACAGACAGCTGTATTGGTCCTCTACTTGCATGCTAAGGTGTGTAATATAAATGCAGACCCTTTCATTTCTTCCTTGATAATATTTCTATGGATAAAGAACTATGATGAAATGCTAATTTATTACAGTTTTTAGACAGGGAACCTAGCAACAAGTGTCTGAAACCTGCAATTGTTTTTTTCTTTTTTAAGGGTCTCGTGAAAACTTCAGAGGTCACCTACTTCTACATATCCAAGTAAAAAAACAACCACTTTTGCATTACCTAAAAATGTCACATACCGCCATGTGACACTCCACTAGCTCAGAGGACAAAAATCACTACTTAAGTAGTCTTAGAGACACAACCTAATGCCTTGAGGCAAGACAATAAGACCTGTCTCCAGCAAACAATGCACACATCCCTAAGAAACTCTACATCTGGTATAATCTGCTGCTAGCAACAGCCATCTCCATCTACTTGAAAACCTGCGAGCACTACAGAAGAAAAAGCTTTTATTCAAACCTTTTTATCCGAGGTAAAAAAAAAATAAACAACGTTTCCCTTGACACATTAAATGGCATTTTAATGTTATTTCACAGCTTTAACATTTTGCCATATCTTCTGGGACTATAACTGGAGCAAGGGGGGAAAAAGTTAAGCTGAATATTCTCCATAATAAGCATTGCCTTCTTTTAACTTTCCTAAAGTTGTGCAGGTCTCCACAGAATAAAGAATTTTGTACACTGAGATTTTCTTGCTTTAAAATGCAATTAAGTGGAAATGTCAGAACTCAATTTTCAGTCAGTCAGTTTTCATTACATCCATAATACACTGTACAATCCATGAAACCCACCATAAGTGAAAAACCATTGTAAGAAAATTATGGAAATTTTTGCTTCATTATTAAGCCGCCACTTCTCTAAATATGCATTCCAGTACTATACTGTCACCTCCTTTTAGTATTGTTTAATGAGCCCTCCTCATATTAACAAAAGCCTACAAAAATTATCCTTCAAAAATCTAGTTAGCACGGCAATTGTATTAGAAAAGCCTTTATCCTTCAAAAACATGAATAGTGATGAGAATAATACCTCATGGAATCTTAGTAGGTGGCATGAACAAATACATCTTCCCTTTTAGATACCCTTTATATTTTCAATTACATGAACCTTACCTTGAACTTTCAATTTAATTGACTCGGGACACATTTTCTAGAAATACACTCTTCTAAAAAGTGCCTGCACAATACACATCTGAACAGACATTTAATTAGAGCAATTCTTTTTAAGATAAACGAATTATTTGAGCTACTTCCTAAGTAATGGGTGGGGAACAAAAAAAAAGAAATGAGAGAAACAGGGGCATAAAAAAAAGGCCACATAGAGCAGAGGACTCATACAAGGTCTGTCCTGCGATTTTAGATTACACTCCATTGCATAGACATTGCCGTTAAAACCATCAGCGTATTATCAACGAAATATGTTCAATGTATTCTGCTTTTTACAAAGCAAATGTGAGGATGCAGCTAGAATGGGGAGAAATTTGTGCCTTGTTTACATGCAATTCTACTTGTGTTGCTAGGAACCAAACTGCAATATTCTGCTCACAATTTTATGTCACATGTTGTTGCATGACTTCTTTACTTTTGATTATTGAGCTCACAGAAAATTTGATTGGTAACATGACACAGGTAAATAAATATAACCCAGGCTTCCAGAAAAGTCCCCTGCAAGTGTCTGCTACATCAGCACTGTGTATATGGTGACAGTGCTGGATATCATGGCAGCCAGTGCAGGAAGCTGCAGTACCACCTGCACCACTTTTTCATGACTCACAGTTATTCAGAGTGGAATCACCACAGAAAAGGTTATGGAGTTCTCCCTGAGGTTCAAAACCAGGGAAAACAATAAAAATAAAAAAAAAAAGCAAAAGCAGAAAAGATGGGTCACATTCAATGGAAAACAATCTGTGCCATCAGAAGTAATTAGTAACTCACTCTGCTGGATAGAAGCAAGAGAAGCCAGATCATCACTGCTCACCTGCTTGCCTCCCTCTTCAGAAGTGGAGCTGCTTTCAGAGAGCAAACATTACTACTCATCAAGGTATTCCAGCAGCACAGGAAGGCTTGGCAGGCATCTGAAATCAAAAGCTGTCTGCTCTGTAAGAAGCAGAGCTGGCAAACTACAGGCTGGTCATCATGCAAGATACAATTTGCTAAGTGTTGTTCCTACTAGACAGGTTACAATTGGTCATACTCTCAAGTAAGTTTTTGCATCAGTGAGCTACATCCACCAAACACAGTACTCCTCTCCTCGTTACTGTACCAGCACAATCCCTGTGATATTCACCGTAAGATGTATATAGTTAAATATAATTCTGTAATGCACCAGTGTAGTCTATTCGTGCCATTCTATTACACAAAATCCACAAGACCCCTGCTCAGGTATTTTAGAAAGGTGTGAAGCCATAAACCAACAAGAGGTTTGTGCCTAGAAACACTGGAAGAAATGCTAGTATACATGAAGAAGTTCTGCTAAGGCAGCTCTTGCTGAATGCAGTATGAGCTGGGTATATGATGAGATCAGGCAGCCAAAGGTTATAAAACGTAAAACTGGAGGGATACTACTTCCCAGGCTATAGAAATAATGACATGTCAGCTCTGGGGAAAAATAACTGCTATTTCACTACAGATTCAAATGTGTGAAAGATCTTCCAACCATCTCATCTGCTGAATTAATCAGTAAGAAGTCACAAGTTTTAGAGGGTGCCCAATATCCCTGGAATGAAAATACAGCGCCTGTATAGCATCTGGAATACATTCTTGAAAATCCATAAAATCACAGCTATTTTCTGTTTGAAAAATTACAAATAGTAATTTAACTGTGGCTTTACAGGTTTTGAGCCAATCTAATGTCTCATTACTACCCAAAGGCTTGCTTCCAATCCTCCCTGTCTCTTATTACCACTCCTACCTTTCCCCAGTTACCCCTCCTCCTTCTCACTTCTGGCCATCTGGTATCACTCCTTTGCTAGAAGCTTTGCAGCTCACTGACACAGAAGAAACCTATGGAGCTGGGTTTGGGGGTATTTTATCATTTTATTCCATTAAGTTACCTCATGGGAGAAGGACCACAGAGAGCCAAAACAGAGGTCAAGGGAAAGCTGTTGGGAAAGAAATGGAAAAACAAAAGAACATGGGAACTCCTTGTTTCATCAATGGTCAGTTTGGCAAGTCTTACGAAACCTTGGATGTCACCATATGCTGACCAGCATGACTGAATAGAAAGCAGAAAAAGATGTAAGAAACTCTTACACATGCTTCTGAGGTTAGGGACAGCCCCATAGTCAAAGGCATGTGGAAAACCTGAGGAAACATCCTTAATTAGAGCAGAACTACTTGAATCTACTTAGGCCTGTCAGCTTCCTTGCACACTTCCCATAGCCCTCAAAGAATTACAGTATTTTCCTTGTGAGATACATGAAGATGTAAAGTTAATTTGAGGCTGGCTTATGCTAATTACTGTAATTTACTAAATTGCTCTTTGAGGACCAGCCTAACAAAGCAGCCTTCTAGTTACCATGCTGCATCCTCTGAACTTGTCTCCTTTGGTAAAATCCATTAAGAAACAGGTACATACTCAAGGTGAAAAAATAAGGTGCCCATTCTCCTGCTGAGAAAAGCAAGCATGTTTTATCTGAAAATACTTCAAAAAGACATAAATGCTTGCTCCACCAGACTCCAAACTGACGTTGTAAAGATGTTCTCCAAGCAAAAATAAACAAACAAAAGCACAGAAGTATCCTCCTCCAACAGAGCTTTTCCTAGGAGGTGAAATGTCAGATCTCAGAATAACCCCAGGACTCAGATGTTACATATCAAATTATTCCCAAATTTCTGAAAGCAAATACCTGAGGAAGACACAGTGTATTCTGTCTAGATTTGGATATTCACAGTATCTGTCTGAACAGACATTATGCTACTTGTACGTTATCTGCTCAGAAAAAAAATGCATTTGAATGCACTACTCAAACTTCCGCTCTTCACAAATGCAACAGATCCATCCAGGCTCTTGCAGTAAACAGTTGCGTTCATTGCTCCAAAATGATGGGTTAGAGCAGCTTCCAAGCTACGGGAATTTTCCCAATGCAGTTTATGGCATTAGCTGTAATATCTTGAATTGAATTTTGTCCTTTCTCTTTAGCTTCTACCACTGCTTTCCTCCTTCAAGTGCAAGCATTTTTTGCATTCATTTTCCTACTTCAAAAAAGACTTAATTCTCTCCCTTCAAACTTGAAAATTTAATCAAATCTGAATTTATGTTTGCATACATAGATGGACTGTTTAATCAGATATACTTGGTTTCAAAACCAGTGAAAGGAAATCTGTAAATTCACTTGGAAAGGGACATTAAACTTATGGTAGATTGAAGAAATGGAAATTAAAATCATTACAACAAACTCTTAAATAACCCATTTGACTCTTACCCTATTCTTCTGTTCTTTCTACACATATTCCTGTAAGAACTGTAATATTCTATTCTATTATTTCTGGTCTATCTCTCCTGTATGTTTTGTTAACTGACCATTCATTCTACTTCACCTTTCTAGTCTTCCCACTCTTAGTTCAACTCATCATTTTAAAGATAAAAGAAGTGCAGTTTAGGGCATACTATTATTTCAATTAATTTGTGAAATACTACACTGCATCTCAGGTTCCAAGTCCAGGCAGGCTTCAAGTTACATACATGCACAGCTGATGTTTGTAATGTAAACCCTTGTTGATACAATGGCTAAAAAATGAAATTAGGGTTGAATGAAAATTAAACAAGCCGGGGTTTTTTTCCCCTCTGAGGCGCAGTGTGTTTCTCAGTAACAGACTACCTACAATATAAAAACAGGATCACCAGAAGAGGCTGCTGTTCTAGGAGCTATTATGAGCACTTTTAATTGTATTTAAGTATTTCACACCAGGAAAACTTTTTCATCAGGTAAAGGTGAAAAATCTAAAAATGAAAGGGTGCAGAATTGACATGGTCTAAATACACAGAGCTGTACCTTGTACTCACAATGTTGTTCTACTGACTCACCGGAACAAAACCTCTGGAGATCCCTATGCTGTACCTGACATGGGACATTCAGATAAAAAGTCAAGGATAACCAAGGAGCTAAGAGTCAACTCATTTTCTATTGAACACCGTCAGGGCAGCTGAGGACGAAAAGTCACAGATATGAAGGGCAGCCAAAATTCTGATCATCTAGGCTTTTTGTTATTCAAATCAGGTAGCTATGACTATTATATGAAAGGGGAAAAAAAGATATCTTCAAGAGCCACTAAATGCAGTTTTTATTATGTGTGCACAGAAGACTGCCAGAAACCATTCAACAAAGAAAAAGGGAACAAAAATCAGTGAGGCTATTTTTCAAACAGAAAGCTGCACTGACTGTTTTCATCATGGAAATGTTATGTGAGCAGCCACACTGTGCCTTGTTTTTGTCAAGAATTCTGCAATAGATAAGGACTATAGAATGACTGAATGAAACAGAAATGAGTGACACACAACAGAGCAGAAACAAAAAAGGAGGCTTAGCTCCTCAAAACTGGAACCTTCATTCTGTCCAAATTGCACTGCGTCACACATTTTTATTAACCTTTTCTTTGTTTTTAAGTTTATTAAACTCTTCCAATAAAGCCTGGTGAGTTCTTCCTAATCTAAAGCCATGAGAACCAGTTTATTTAATTCCTATTCATGATCATAGTGCCTGCATATCAATATAAGTAATAACTTACATATTATACTGTCTCTTATGCTGCTTAACTTTGGCCTTTTAGAATTAGGGAAATGTAGGTTGAGAGGACTTCTAGAGGTCACCTAGCCTAACCTCCTGCTCACAAGTGGACTACTGACAACATCATTGACTAACCGAGGCTGGAAAACTTGCTGTCCCTTGTTATTTCTCCTGGTCCAGTCAAGAAAGACTGTTCTGTAATCTTTGCAATTGTCCTTCGAGTAGTTACAGGCCTCTGTCAGATTATCCACTAGCCTCCTATATGCACTCATGACAACCTGACCATTTTAGCAGCCTTCCACAGGACCCGCTTGTCTTGTTGTGTCTCTCAACTGACCCACCAACCCCAAAATACAGTAATCGAGGTGAAGCCCCACCAAGTAAATAGGAAGAAATGCCTTTCCTCAATCTTGTTCCTGTATGTTTTATTCACAACTGAGTAACTTATGACAGTGGCTTCATGTTTCTTGGTCCTCCATCACATATCTCACATTCTTTGCAAAAGGCTACTTAGCCAACAGCCTTATTCAATAGATTACAAAGCTGGGTTAACTAACTCTTCATTAATAGCTTCCATTTCTCATTGTTTCATACCACACCTAAAAGAGTGGTAAAGATGCAAACAGTTCTCCATGGACTACAGTCTGACATACACATTTGTTGGACAGAAAAATCTAGTTTCTGTATTGTAGAAGCACTAGGATGCTCTACCGCTCACAAAATCATCACAGATCCTGAAAGCAACAGACTCCTACACTGCTTTCACTTGATGCTTTACAAGGGCCTTGCACCACATGCCACAATACAAACTGAAGAGATTACTGTTTTATTTTCTTCAGAGACAGAAGCTTTGAGTCTGTGGTTAAATGCAGAGATTCAAAAATGTATGACAATTATTCAAGAAGCTAATCCTACTTCTGAAGAAATATTATTCTGTCTTTTTCTACTCAGGAATTTTTAAACACATTATCAAAACAGAAAAAAAAATTAAATTCCCAGGTGACTTGAATGACAACTGCACTTTGCTTTTGCCTGTACAATCCCTGGACACAGTTGTCACTGATGCTTAAGCATGGGAGGGGAGATGATGCTATTAGATAGCAGGAAGCACAAAACTTCATCAAGCACTGCAAGATGGCTTGAGTGCACTCCTACTGCGAGGTGGGACTGCATCTGCTTGCCACTAACAATTTATGCAGCACTCTTGCTTCCATTGTGGTTTAGGCTTTTTGATGTGTACGGCTGGGAAAACATTTGCACAGGGAGTGCCTCTAAAATGAAGATACAAGTATAGAAGTAGCTCTGAGAAACTAATACCAGTTTTGTCATCTAAATTAGCTCAAAATGTATTATTTAAAGAACTAAAAATTCTAACTTGTATCAGAGCTGAAGGGGTAATATATCTAAGCATATTAGCTTGCCTAAGAATGTTCCTAAAATAACCAAGATATCATTCAAATAGTTTTCACAATAGATAATATTTCACAAGTTTAATACACTGACAGGCATTTCACACGGATATTAATAAATGCATGGGCTCATGAAAATTTTAGGTCACATACATATCTGTAAGGTCAAAACAACTTAAAGGATTCAAACAACAAACATAGCTCCTATGCCTTAACACATCATTTCTAGCAAACAACAATGCAACCTGGCTTGGATATAAAGATATGCACTTGGATATAAACATATGTACACACACAACGATTAATTTACTCTAGAAGGTCTATTTCCTTTTTATTTTCTTCTAAATTTCCCATAAACTTCAATTCTCACAGCTTAATACCACCATTCTAGAGCACCTCTTTAGCTTTACATACACACAGAAGGAATATTGAAGAACAAGCAGAGTAATGTCAGGAGAAAGGTCTCATTGCACTATGCTATTGATTAGCGGCTTTCTAAAAATAACAATCTATCATGAGAGTAATGGGTAATTTTTAAAGCTTGCACAGGACTTGCAAAATAAAATGAGCTAGGTGCTTTAAAGAAAGTGTTCATAATGATCTTTAACCTTTTTATCTCAGTTCAGTTTCTGATGGATCACCCACAGGTCTGTACAGGAAATGGAGGCAGACTCCAGCTGCCTGTTCCTGGGGCTCTCAAATGTCGTTTGCATGAGAGATTCATGCTCTTATTAATGCTCTAATGAAAAAGGCCTTCAGGATTAAAGCCATCTCCCTGGACTTCAGACGCGTAGTAAATTCATGCAAAAGTTGTAACACTAAGGTTTCTCTATAATGTATAAACAGTTGGTTATAATAGCATCACCAACTTCTACACACCTCTAAGCAATATTAATTGCTCAAGTAGCACTTCCTATACAACCACTTCATATTTTTAATTCCTTTCTATTTTTAATACATCTCTGCAGACTAAAAGACACCTCACACCAGGAAACAATACTAAATAATGCAGTGCTCTGCATTAAGGTCACTTTATGCAGCTCAAAATTCTAGTGAATCTCACTGGAAATCATCTTGTTATGAAACCCTGGAAAAAAAATCCATCTGCTCCTACCAGGAGTTTCAAAGAAATTCTGTTCTACAGTTTTCAAACACTGCAGAATTTCAGATGATAGGAGAAGTGCTAACTGCAAAACTTACACCCCTGAAATTTGCTCCAAATGATTTCACACAGTTTTCTGCCAAATTTTCATAGTGACTCAACTAAACTTTTCAGACTTGGATTACATCAAGTGTATAATATTTTTTCTTTGAAGCACAACTTCATTAATAAACATCACATTTTTTTTCCTATCACAACTTATATACAAAGATTCAAAGTATTAAATAGGTAATTGAGTCTTCATTCTCAACAGTCTACACCCAGGAAGATCTTCCCCTGTCATCAAGCAGAAGTTTGGTTTTAAACAGGTGCCAGATGGAGTCAGAACTTTTCTTTAAAATAAAGCTCTATTTGGGAAATTGAGCACCGCACTCACTGAAGCTCTTTTCAAAATCAGAAGCCCATTCATCAACTTTTCACATTCCTTGCTATTGGATAACACAATCCAGGTTTCTAGAACGCAGGGGAGCAAAGCGTGCTTTAAACTTGTCTAAGATACAAAACTCTGTAGAATACAGGTCTACCTATATAAGCAGAAGGTTGGTTAAAAGTGAGGGACTGTAAGCATGAACTTGTAAGCATGAAAATGTTACAAGCATACACTACAGAATTACAGAAGTAAAAACTTACATTCTGCATTGCTGATACCAGCAGCTCAACCTGATGGAGTATTTTTAAGGCATCTTAGATTTAATAGTATAGAACACTAAGGAGTGAACACCTTAGATTGCTTCCCTGGTTTTAATAACCCCCTTTCCATAGACAGTGCTGCACTGCTTACTTCCCCACACCTTTATGGTTTCCTTTTTTTTGGAGGGGGTGTTTTGTTTTGTTGTTAATTAAAGCTCTCACCCTTTTATGTGCCCCAATTACAGATCAAATGAAGGCCAGAGCTACTCTGATGACCTTCAGAAGACTTGAGAGCCTCCACTCCTGATGCACTTTCCTTAAAATGTTGTTACAACTACATTCTCCCTCCCTACTCCCATGAGCGTACTGAGGATGACTCTTACTTTCCGCCTCTGTTCACAATATGTATCAATTTATGGAATATCCACTTACTCTATGATTTCTGCCAGTATTTGCCACTTTCTGAAAAAGCCATCAGATGTTATAAGCAGGAGCATCTTTTCTCTGATGGGAATCAGGCAAGCTCAGCCAAGGCCCTATGTGTAAAACAAGGTTAGCTTAAAGGGATATTGAACTACTATATAGAATTTCTAAATTATTTCCCTCCTTATGGAAATATATGTATCTATAATAACATTGAGATGGATAAACTGTGTTTCCACCAGTCTGAAATGTCTTCAGTATCAGAAAATCACAAAGTCAGTCACACATACAACAAATCAGAAAACAGTAACAGATTTGCTGCAGCCAGCTTATCTCAAACTGTGCCTCCAACAACTTTCGCTTTAAGTAACCTAGAAGAATAAGTAGATAAATATTTTACTATTCATACATTAGCTTTATCAATTTTAAAGCACAAAACCAGAGCATGTGTGGTGTTCACAATGAGTTACAATATTCAATAGGACTGCTCAAGCTCTAAAGGACATGAATAATTTGAGACTTTGCACATAACTCTCAAAAGTTATAAATTTTAAAAAGCCAGCCCCTTAATTTCATGTTCTGTATTCTAAATAGTGTGCATTTGACCTTGACATCAAAATGGGCAACTATACTCTCTCCATGTTTTCAGCTTACTGTACACTTTAACTGACATTTTACAAACTATACCCACTGTATTGGTATTGAACATCCTGATATTGAGGAACTTGCAACACATTCATTGGATTTACAACACAGAATAATTTGACTTTTTATTATTTTTTTTTCTGCAAAACTGGATATAATAAAAGAGATACATAACTTGAAAAGAAACTGTTCAAGGTACTAACAGTTTCACCTGAACAGAATTTGCTGCCTGTTACTACCAAAGGAAGTCATATAGTGCTAATTCAGCTGAATCACAAGTGAGGCTATGGACTATAGACAGTTTCTATCCACTCATCATCTTCCAGAATTTATCCAATCCTTACCACACACTTAAATTCCTAATTGCACCACAGAAAATGCTCTCAGACTCCGCAGCTATATGTAACTTTCCTTCTATAGATGAGGCACTGCACCTGCCACAGGACCATTGGCCAATATTTCAGAAAGACCAGAATACCAGACTGGCAGTTCTGTACAAGCCCAAGCAACACTGGATGCTTTTTCCATGATTATCAACAACAGTTTCCTCTATGAACTACAAATCATGCTCTCCTATCTTTTGCCTACCATACAGTGGATAAACAGAACTTCTAATTAAGTCAACAGGCTGGACCATCATACTTCATTGCTGCTATTCTTTCTTTTAATATTAACCCAACATTAGCATGCTCCTGGCCTGAAAGAATTTTCTCAGCATTCTAAGATTTGTTAAATTTATCATCCATCAGTTACCACCACAGCCCACAGTGTTTAAAAGAGCTAGCAGATTTATACACCCTCTATTAATATGTATAGGATACACTAAGTATGTATAACAACTATACATCCTTAGTGCCACTTCAAAATTGGTAGGATCTCTCTTTTTAGTTCTAATGTACATAGGCTTGCCCTTATTCATAGATTCCCTACCATATTCCATACCATAGATATTCCCTTAATAACATTAGATTCTCTTTGCCAAAAATCTAATTACATCACTCTCAATATTGGATCACTTTCCATTCCCTTTTTCTTCTACATATATCTAAATAAAGCTGCCTTAACATCACCTTATTAGACCTTTATTCCATATTTCCTACCCTTCTTGATTACCAAATGGTAGACTAGCTGAGAAACTGTTCCCATACATCCCAAGTGCAAATTTATCTTCTCCAATAGCTTCACCTGTTTCTGTAGATCTTTCTGAAAGTTAAATTCATTATTTGGATAATCTCCAACAATGAGCTTCATCCCATCGTTCATCTTTACCAAACTATCAGTCTGAAATCCATTTATGATTTCACCTTTACCCAACATAGTTCAAAAATAAATATTAATTTGTTTAGGGTAGAACAATGTTTATGGTAAAAAATATGCACTTAAATGTGATGTTTAAAGATTGCCAAAAAACACAGTTCAGTTCCAAACAGGTCAGAGGGACAATAGTTGCATAGGAAGGCACCTTGTTACACTGAACCTCCATTTGTCAAGGAAATATTACACCAGCAGAAATTGCCCATCTGTTGCATATAAAAGTAGCAAAACCAGTTTGTTTGCATTCCCACTAAAAGCTAAGCAATGGGGAGGGAGCAAGATACATCTCTGTTTACAAGCAGGCTTCCAGGAAGAGTGAAGAAGTTATTACTTGAAGTGGACAAGGACTCCTCACTGCTGATAGGGGAAGGGAACCGTGGAAGGGAAGGACAGTCTCCCAGTTTTACTGAAATTACCAGCGTTTGCTATCATAACAGCATGAAAATAGAGAAATGGGGTCTTACCAAAGTCAGTACAAGAATTATAGCAAGAAAAATCATATGGTCATATGGTATGAATTTAAGAAATTCTCATAATCATCACAGATCATGGCTTTACTTGGAGACAGAACATCTTTCTCTTTAAGCAGCAGAGGAGCTACTATTTGTTCAAGGTTTAAAAAATAAGTGTTCTTTGTAGAAAACAAAACTAATGGAATTACAGGCTGGTAATTCAGTTGCTTTATCACCGCTACTTAACAAGCCACTTGCTTTGCAAGAAAAATCTGATTTTTGCCCAAAAATTATGTGTCCAAGAAGCTAACTGGCTAAATATTTTTACCTATTTCCAATGCACATCTCACAGGCACTGTTTACAAAACATTCTAAAGACATTATACGATTTCACAAGAAACACAAACACCACTGTATCGTATCAAAAATTTTTAAGCAGTAACTAGAACAGAGCAACAGTTTCTAATTGCCTGCTCCAAAAAAAGCACACAACAATTGAATTCAACACCATTAAGTAAGCCCCAATCATATTTTTGTTACTTCTGTTATCCCAAACCACAGTTTCAATTAATGATTTAACATACTCAAACAGCCATCATAATGATTATGACTCATTATTTTACAGAATTCATAACCTCTCCTGCAGGAGGGCAATTACAACACTATCAGTTCATGCTACTCCTCTCAGAAAACTGTGGTTGTTGAAGCAGGGTTTCAGACACTATTACATCCACAAAGATTTCTGATCAAGTGAACTTATCTCAAGGAGAAGTAAAAAATGGAAAGCCAGTCTACATAAACCAGCAAATTTTAACTCTTGTATACATAAGCTTCTGGAAAATGTGGTCTTGTTTCTATCAAAACAATATTTACAATAAGCTGAATGTGCAGAATAGGCTAAAGACTTATGACAGACACCAGATGAATCTGAACCATAGTTAGGAAGGTCAAGGTTTGATCATGAACTCTATTATTAGAAAACAGCATTATCAAAACAAAACCTCCTCCATATCAAAACAACAGATTGCTAACAAGTACTGCTCACTAGATAAGAACTGAGCTTTAAGAAATCTACGGAAGCATGGAAGGTATTACCACACTGAAGAAGAATTCATGGCATACATAAAGCTTTACGTACAGAAAGTACCAGACACTAAAAATCTTCCTTTTGCAGTATTTATTTGCATTGCTACTTTCATGTGTGCAAACAGAGAGGGAGGGAAAGTAACTCTTCCACACACGTTATCTGATTTTGAAAAAGTATAGGATGCTACATACCTGAGTAGTAGTGCAAGATATACAGCAAAAACTGAAATAAGAATTTCTAGTTTTCCAAAAAGGTCTTTTAAACAATCAAAAATCAACTGGTTTACTAGTCTGAATTGCAGATTTTTAGCATTTGTGTTTTTCTGACCTGTGATAAATTGGATTGGATTGCATTGCTGTAGAAACTAACTTACGTCAATTTGCTTTAGAACTGAGGCCTCAAAGCTTAAGTTTTATGTGGGCTCTGACTGATGGGATCTTGGCTGAATAATTCACATAAGCTAGGTCAAATTCCTTACCTCGTAACAAGGTGGATCTGTTTGTGCTAAACAGTTCAGCAATTTGCAATTGTACCAAGGAGGGGGGCAACCCTATACCTTAGCTGCATGGTGGGCAGCTTCTGGAATGCTGCTTACCAGCTCAGAACTGGAGACATTTACATGTGAAAGTCATGGTGAGCTGGGAACCCTTTTATCAGACTAAAGATAAACCAAGAATAAATTTACAAAATACTCTTTTACTCTGCATCACAGAATCTTAAGTGTAAATAAAACCACTGTCCCTCAGATATCCCCTCAACAGTACCGTATACATTAGTTAGCCTCAGGGGAAAAAAATCTGAGATCAACCTTGACTGGTAAAAAAAAAAATACAAGGTCATGTCACTATGTACTTATGCTAAACACACAATGATCTGATTTATTATCTTAAGTTTATTAGCCAAATTTAGGAGACCTTGAACTCTTTCTGTACTAATTAAGGGCAACTATTTTATTTGAATTGTGTTGCTTCTCCTGTGCTCTCTTTCCAGTTAAAAGTAGTGTCTCAAATACCCATCAGATGAAAGGACTGACAAACAAAAAACCCAAGTGAGCAAGCAAAACAAACAAAGCCCTTCTAATTCTGTGTACAGAACCTATCTACAGGGATATAGCTTGTGTAGCTACCAAATACCTTCTGTAACAGTGCATTTTATACCCTAAACATTCTAAATTTGCAGGGGAGATGAACATTAACACCTTTAAATTTTCCTTTTCCAGTAGCAATAGAGTATGCCTAGGTAATACACAATTTATTTCACTAAAGTTTTCACGTGTTCTCTCAAATACTGTATCTTCATACCCATCTGGTTAGTTATTATCCAGTTCTTACAGTGGCACATACCTAGACAGAAACTGAAGTGGGCTGAAGGGGCAATAAATAAAGAATCATTATATCTGAAGTCTTTACTGCAGATCCTTTAATCTACCTAAGTTAACAGTGTTCTTTGTTAACACATCTGATTCCATTCAACTCCCTGAAACATTTCATTCACTTCAACACTGAAGGAACAAAAAAAACCAAATCCTTATCTTCCATCCAAAGAAGTTATTGCTCTATATTAATGAAGGATTATTGATATAAAACAAAACACAGTATCACAGCACACAGAAATATGTGCTGATAGTTGGATGAAAAAGACCATATCAAGCATTTCTCATACTAAGTTATTTGTTATGCTGACTTCAATAAAGACTATTTAACTATTAAGTAAAAAGTAAAAGTGTATATATATATATATATATATAAAACTTATTAAACGAAAGTAAAACTCAAAGAGGACCTCTCATTTAACCATTTTTCAGGAAAAATACATATTTAAAAAGACTTGAGCACTGCAAGTCACTCATTCTACATTGTCTTTTCTCTTTGATCCCCATTTCCAACAGCGGAGATTGTGTGAACATTTGCAAAGAACACTTTAAAGACTAGTTCAGGCACTTTAGCTGAAAGTTCACTATTTTACTGTTTTACTTTTGAATTTCTTTGCATAGCTAGAAGGCTAATCAAAGTTACCCTTGCTGTTAGTGGGCAAAGTACAAAGAGGAAGATATGTAACAAGGAATCTTCAGTTACCTTCTGTTAAAGTGCTGTACATTTAGACCAAGGTTCCTGTGCATAATATTTTCTTGATTTTTTTTTAATTTATTTTTTCCTTGGAGGCAAATGAGAAGTGGAGCATTATTTCAAAAGAATAATAATAAATAAATCTAAGACTATGTCAATAGGAAGTTAGCCTGCCAGCCACTACTAGCACTCAGGTGTGCCAGGCCAAGAAAGGGAAAACAGAGGGCACTGGGTTGAGCCAGCATAAGGTGGAAAAAGCAGATGATACAGAAAAGAGTAAAGTAGAAGGGATATAAAGACGGCAAGGTATAACAGGGTAAACAGATTACAGGAAATGTTTAGTGATTTGCCAATGCCTAAGAGATCTCTCACCCTGCTTTCAAGTTTCACAAGTGCTACTGGAGCCCATTCCCACCAAGCTGACAAACTGGAATGACTCAATTACAGTGCTGTACAAACTGACTTCCTAAATGCTCTCCCAAAAGAACATGAAGCTGGTTTCCCCCTTACGGAATACCATCATAACCTCTCAGCTTAACACCACAAGTTAGAACAAGTATTT
The DNA here is from genome assembly GCA_036873685.1 of Agapornis canus. Classification (NCBI taxonomy): domain Eukaryota; kingdom Metazoa; phylum Chordata; class Aves; order Psittaciformes; family Psittacidae; genus Agapornis; species Agapornis canus. The sequence goes on from JBAFWW010031958.1 coordinate 38,191, forward strand.
GTTATACTGCTTTAAAAAACATACAAGCAGAAAGATTCCAAGTCTCCTCTATCTCACTCAAGTAAAGTATTTGAGGAAACAACATATTTCAACAGTTGTATGTAAAATCATCTACAGAATATATTAAAACAGTATAAAACTCAGCACAGTTATGCAATGGATTATTGTTGGTTTGTGTAACTTACTTTATATTACTAAATGCCAAATGCAAGAAGTTGCATAATGTTATTTCCTGGAGAGCAGGGGCAGTCATCCTCAGTGCAAAGCAACAAAACCAGTCTGTAATCAGACACATTCATTTTGACTGCTGTGTGGTAACTGTATGTAAATAAGCTACTAAACTTGACAAGTTCTCAGAACACATACATGCATCTCCTAGAATAATAAGTGTTCTGATTTTCACAGTTCAACCAAAGGACTTAACAGTTTTAAGATTACAGTGTGCAGAATTACAATTATCAAAAAGACCATGTCCACATTACTCCAGAATTGTCTATTATATGCTCTCAGGTAAATTTAAAACATTTCCATTCCTAAATGAAAATATTTATGTTTTCATTAAATAGTTATCTGGTCTGGATCTGTCAGCAATTTCTTACCACTGTTTTAATACTGCAAGTATCTTCAATCAACACAGGATTTTTCCAAGTTGCATATCAAACTAAGCAGTGTGTGATAAGAGACAATTCTCATAAACAAAGGTTAATGGAGTATGTATGAAGGCAGTAATATTTTACAGAAGTTGCTTGCTACATTAAAGCACTGCTGCTAGAAAAAAGAATATTAATCCATGTGATGATCGCAAACAGAAATAAATAAATCGCTGTATATTTATCTCCAAGTATAATCACACTGTGCAAGCTATCAATTTCTCAATGCATTTTTCCTGTAACTACTGAATAAATATAAAGGGACTGCTCAATGGTACACCTATTCTAATTCTGCACATACAGCAAGACGACCAAAAGCAAAGTGCACTTCATTCCTGCAATTCACTGCTCAGAAGCTCAGATCTTCTCACCTTACTACTTACTTTCCTTCACTCCTGTTTTTTTTACTTTCTCTACCTGTGCTATACTTCACCAACCAAAAGAACAATACAGTCCAAGTGGTTTCTGCTGTTGAACAGAGAAATATATTTACTCCTGTGTCTGATCACAAGACAACAAAATCTCTTGGTGTATTCTGTGCTACAGATTGCCTTTCTGCACAGGAGCTGGTCCTGCCCAGCCCCTCAGCTATAGCTCTGTTCCAAGTCAATGATGAGGCTCAGAGTAGAATATAAACAAGTGGAGACTATGAACAGATGACTTATGAGGAACTCTACTGAAGGGGGAATAACAAATTATTAAAACTCAAAAGAAGGGTGGCCAGAGTTATTTTCTCTTGATCCCACTGACAGACAAGTTTTTGTTTCTTTTTAAAGAAATGCAGACTTTTTTATCTTGTTGCTAACCAATCTCTGTTGTACATTTACCTCCTGCCTTCTTGCACACTCAAAGTGGCTAAAATCAAATTATGGTGTTTTTGTAGGTAAGCAATTAAAAACACTAGAAGCCATGAACACTGTTCTATTACATCAACACACCACTGGTACATATGCAAAACTGAAGGTTCCAGTAGGGTCAGCTGCTGAGAGTCATACCCAGTGACCACGTACAAGCACAAGTGTTCATTATTTGTGTTGCTTGAATAAAAGGTCCCCAAGAAAAAAATTAAGTGAGAAGCATAATTAGTCATCACCACCGTGAAAACCTGTGCCTAATCAGAAATCTGTAAGTGATTAATTTTTGCTTAGCAGATTGGAAAAGCTGGCCTTGAGATCTGCATTTCTAGAGTTTGTGGATTACCATTAAAGGGAAAGCAGATGGCAGAAAAAGAGGTCTTTTAGATTACTTGCATAAAGAATGATGCTCTTTGTTTCCCAGAGGTCAGCCAAGTCACTAAATAGGAGAAGATCTATATAGGAGAAGAAGCAACACACATGAGATGGAAGGAGGGCTTAAGTGGGTCAGGAAAGAACGCATTTATTGACTGTAAACAATTCTTGCTTGCAAAATGGAAAGGCGATCAACAGATCAATGATCAGCTCGCATCTCTGGCATGGGTCATCTTCTACATGTATTTGCATTTACATAATGAAGTAACAGCCAAGGTGAGATCTTAAAATCAGTTCCAGCAGGATTCAGCCTTTTTATCTGTTTGTCTGATGCTCTAGCTACAACTCCACAATCTGCTAAGCATTATTAGTATTAGTGGGGAAAAAAGTACAGTAATTGTAACAATTACACAAATTTTAAATTGTTCATAGGGAAAGTGTTGGCGCAGAGTCAACATTGCAGCTGCAACCCTTACCAGACTTCTTTGCTAATAGACAGAATACACACCAAGCATTAGAAAATACAGACGTATTAATCGAAGCTGTGAACTTTTTAGTTTGGAAGAGTTAATAAATTCAAATTAGAACAGTGGGACAGATGGGGAAACTGCTAAGCTAACATAAAATTGCATATTTCAAAGCCTGTTTTCTGGCATGATAATAAAATAAGATAAATCTGCTAGAAACCATGCCTGAGGCAAGTAGCAATATAATCAAGTCAGTGCCTGAAAAGCCCATCTTCCAAAGGCTAGTTGCTCTGTTCCCAAGGAAGCAGCTACTATAATTATCTTCTCAACTACTTGATTCATGCTGTTAAATTTAATGAATTTTACTGTTTGTAAAAGATTTAAGTGCTGTACAATAAGTTAATACACTCCTTGTTAAAAAAATAAAATAAAATAAAATAAAATATAAAAAAATAAAATAAATA
>JBAFWW010031963.1:0-22935 GCA_036873685.1 Agapornis canus
TTTAAAAAGGGAGAAAATGGTGCTGCAGCCTGGGCGGGCTCTGCCTCGTTTCCTGTTTTTCCAGCACTCAGGAACGCAGTGACCTCTTGGTGTTCTTGCTTTTTGCACCAGCCTGTTCTCATTAAAGTGTTTTCCTGAGCACTAATTAGAGTGGTTTTCCGTTTGTAAATTAGTCTGATATGATCTGTGTGTCTTGGCACTGGCCCTCTGGAGCAGGAGCCGAGGTCTCTGTGTTTGATCACTGTTTATTTTGCAGATTTCCCAGGTTTTACTGCTCTTGGCTGCCTTCTAGAAAGTACTCACGGGTGGAGGTTAATGGGAGGCTATGGGTCTTTGCAGATTGCCTGCCTCAGGAAACAGGAGAGGTTTTGATGCTCCAGGGACCTTCCAACCAATGCAGGTTGATGGGGTGGTGTGGGCACAGAGGAGCCCTTCCTGCTGTGCTACTTCCCATCCCATTCTGGCATCCTCCCATGGTGTGTAGTGCAGAAGCAGGTCTGCAAGGAAAGGTACTGCCTGAGCCAACCTTTTATCAGGTGATGGAAAAGGAAAAATAATCAAATTAACACATCCTGTGCAATTAAACCACTTAATTTATTTTAGTGCAGCAAGTGAAAAGCTGAGCAAGCCCAAACCCATCTCAACCTGGGTGTCTGCAGGGGAGGAAAGTCCACCTGCCGACAAGTGCCACTGAATAGGTCGTGTCAGCAATTTGCTGGAGACCAGTGGCGCTCAGGAGGGGATGGACTTTAATCCGCTCTCGTTTTCTTAATGTACTGCAGATGAGATGTTGCTTTCTCAGACCTCAGTCATGGCCAGGGTAATGCCACCAGAGGTTTGCTAAGAAGTCTGGCAGCAAAGGCAGCCCTGGGTGCAGGGAGCCATCCTCTGCCTTTGCTTGCTGGGGAGGCTGGCAGCAAGTGGAGCATCCCCTGGGGACCGGCCACCCTGGGTCAGTTGCTGGCACCCTCTGGGACCAGGCACCAATACGGACCATATTCCTAAAAGCATTTACTGGACCTTAACAAGAGGAGAACTGCCTGGAGGCTTCACTCAGGGACCCCTGAGCTTGGGGCAGAGCTGATCCTTGACAAAAATGCATTGATTGCATGGTACCAAGTGTGGAAAAGTGCAGGGAAGCATTCCACCTTGTCAACATCAGCAGGACCAGCACGGGACGCCAGGGAGGCTTGTGGCAGGGGCTGTACCAGAGCTCAACACCCTGGCTGGGCTGTGCTGGGCCATGCATGCCGTCTGTGCCCTGGCAGGACTGTCCATGCAGCGCTGGAGCAAGAGCAGCAGCAAGAGAAACAGGATGCAGGCTTCAGAGAGCATCCCTGCCCGTAGAGAGGAGGGTGCATGCCTCAGCCAACCTGTGCAGACATCAACCCGCGCAGGAGGATGCTTCCCACGGTTGTCCTGGATGGGCCCACAGGTGAGAGCAGTGGGCTGGTGTGGGGCAAGCAGGGCAGAGGCTGTGGCAGAAGCAAAGGCTGGGGATGAGAAGCAGCCAAATGCCTCTGGATTGGGGTAATTTTCACTAAACATGTCTGGATGCTTGTACACAGCCTCTGTGTTTCTTCTGCTGGATTTTCCCTAAGGGTTAATCAGGCAGTACATTTTGTCTGGTGGGCTGAAGATGACAGTAGTTGAATAAAGACATCTGAGCTCCAGGGGTCCCCAGCCCCACTTCACCTGGGATGCTGAACACCCTGACCATACCTCAATAACACTTAATTCTCCCTCTCAGCCTTATTTTGTTCACCTGACTCCTCTCTAGGATCCCCAGATAAACCTGGAAGCCCAGGAAGGTTTGCATGAAAACAAGCAGTGACCTGGCAGTTATTCCAAGTCAGCCTGTACAGAGCCTCCTGCCTGCTTCTCCTGCATGCACTGCCAGATTTTCCTTAATGTCTCCCAACTGGAAAAACGAGGAGTGATTGCTCAAGGGATCTGCTAGCAGAGAGGACTTGGGTTCACCCTTCACATCCCGCTTATCTCTAAGGCATATGCATTAAAATATGGGTGTGGGTCTACTCCTCTCCTTCAGGACAAATTAAATCTGCTCACACAGTGCCGGGTGCAGGCAGCAGAGCTGGAGTGTGTGGCTGTTTAATATTCATTGGGCATAGACATAAAAGTTTTCTTCTCTAAAATAGCCTTGCACAGCACTGTGCTGCTCTGCTTTTCTAAGCCTTAGTGGAAAGCTGGAATTTAACATTTTCTTTGCTTGTCTCCTCAACTTCCACTGCCTTAGTCAAGAAGCAGAAGACCCTTGTTGGATACAAAACCTCTTTTGAGGATAGATCCTGGCATTTTATTTGCAGTTTTCAGTTCTGCAGACTGCAGTCATAGAAAGATGTCTTTGAAGCACCAACATGGAAACAAGGGAAAAAAAAAAGAAGAAAGAGAATTTGGTCCCAGTTAGGTCCACAACAGTTAAATCACCATGAAATACATTTCAGTAAGTAAAACTAGAAAGACCTCAGCCAATTTTCTTATTAAGCGTATAATCCCACACTGGTCTGGATTGAAAGGGACCTTAAAGCTCATCCAGTTCCAACCCCATTTCACAGGCAGGGACACCTTCCACTAGACCAGGTTGCTCCAAGCCCCATCCAGCCTGGCCTTGAACACTGCCAGGGATGGGGCAGGCACAGCTTCTCTGGGCAACCTCTGCCAGCACCTCACCAGCCTCCTAGTAGGAGTTTTTTTTCCTAACATCTATTCTAAATCTACTTAGGCTCAGAAAGTATTATGGAATGAGGGTCTGTATTTCAGAGAAAGCTATTGCATTTTGGATGAGACAATATTCATTGGCCTGTTGGTTGAGAATACAAACCTGTAGCCCTTTTAGGATGAGAAGTGAGAATCAGTTCTGGATTCTTCTCTTAACAGTTACTGATTCATCCCAGGTAGAAGAATCTTATCAGAGGGACTGAGGAAGCCCTATCCGAGAGTATTTTACAGCCTGGTAACAGGGGTAGTCTGCTGTGGGGTAATTGATGGGCATTTAAATCTGTTCAAGCTGAAGAGAGAATTAAAGCTGAATCTCTGATATTCCTTATAACAGTTGTGTAAAGCTCATCATCATTTTGTGTAAGACCCTCTCTGTGCTCTTAGAACGCTTCATGTGTGTAAGCCTTGACTGTTTGTGTCTCTTTTGTCATGAGGGGCAGCATCGTATTTTACAGGGTATGCAATGTTCAGTGGCCAACTGGAACCATACATTGTGAACTCTTTTCCCATTAGTAGCAACCTGTAAGGAATTGAATCAATACTGGTTCATTTTGCGTTAATTGAGAAATTCATACAGCTATTAGTATAGAGCTACAGTACTTTAATAGTATGCAAGGGATTTAAAAGAAAAAACAAGAAGTGTAGGGAATGACAGAACAGGTTGGAAGGGACCTCAGAGTTCATCTAGTCCAAACCACCTGCTCAAGGAAGTCCACCTACAGACAGTTGCCCAGGACCAGGTCTATACAGCTCTAGAATATCTCCAAGGATGGAGACTGCAGCTTCCCATGGCAACCTTTGACAGTGCTTGGTCACCCTCATACTAAAGAGTATTTCTTGGGGTTCAATAAAAAAAACTCCTGTGATTGAGTTTGTGCCCCTTGTTTCTGGTACTGGGCACCACTGAAAAGAACATGGCTGTTCTCTTTGCACCCTCCCTTCAGGTATGTAGAGACATTGATGAGATCCCCCTGAGCCTTCTTTTCTCCAGGCTGAATAGCCCCAGCTCTCTCAGCCTTTCTTCATAGGAGAGATGCTCCAGGCCTTGAATCGTCTTAGTGGCTGTTCATTGTGCTCTAGTAATTTCATTTCTCTCTTTTACTGGTGGGCTCACTAGAGCTGAGGGACAGGATCTCCTCCCTCTAACCACTGACAGTACTTTGCCTAAGGCAGTCCAGGATACCATTGGCCTTCTTGGCCACAAGGGCACATTGCTGGCTCATGTTCAACCTGGCATCCAGCAGGACCCCCAGGACCTTTTCTGCCAGGTTGCTTCCCAGCCCCAAGCATGTTCTGAAGCAGGGTCTTGGTTTTCCCCATCTGCAAGACTTCACACTTCTCTCTGCTGAACTTCATGATACTTCTGTAAGCCCATTTTTCCATCTTGTCAAGGGCCCTCTGCATGGCAGCACAACCCTCTGGTATATCAGCCACTTCTCCCAGTTCAGTGTCATCTACAAGAATGAAGTATGAAAACGCAAAATAAGAGTAATAAGGGAAATCTTCCAAACCCTGCAAAAAATGATAGATTAGCATATGGGAAATCAAACATTGCTATAGACATTGCCACGCTAAACTTTGACATTGTGAGGATATGCTGCTAGCTACAATCTGGGTAAATTATAACACAACACAGAAATAGGGAAGTCAATATTAACACACAGAGAAATCAGACACAGTGATAATAGTCGGAGCTAGAATTACACAGTGAAGAATATAGAGGGCCTACAAGGGTGCTGGAGAGGGCATCCTTCATCAGGGACTGTACTGGTGGGACAAGTTGTAATGGGTTTAAACTTAAACAGGGGAAGTTCAGGTTAGATATAAGGCAGAAGTTCTTTAATGTGAGGGTGGTGAGGCGCTGGTACCGGGTGCCCAGAGAAGTGATGAACACCTCATCCTTGGCAGTGTTCAAGGCCAGGTTGGAGAGACCCTTGGGTAGCATGGGCTAGAGTGAAGTGTCCTTGCCCACGGCAGGGGGTTAGAACAAGATGATCTTAAGGTCCTTTCCAACCCTAACCAGACTGTGATTCTATGCCTGACTCAGTTGTGTGGCAGGAGGGAGGTAGGTTTGGTTCTCTGCCAAATTGGTAACAGTAAAAGGAAGGCACTGTAATAATAATTAAGATAATGGCAGAATTCGGAGTAGTTATGGTTTTCATTGTTTGAGTCACTGGATGTATATCCATGAATAGTAGTCTCTATACCATATGTTGACTGTTTTAAATTGAGAGAAATACATAAGGGAAGTATCACTGACTCTTGATCTCTTCTTGTGCCTACTCTAAGAGTCACAGATGATAATCTGATAAGCAACATTCACTCAATATTACTTTTCTGTAATCTCTGCTCTCCTTAATATGTACTGTGATCACATGGAATCTATGGAATCAATAAATACAATAATATAAGTACTAGATTTTTTACAATCTAAAATAAGATTGCTGTCACAATAGATACACAGTTTTTACTCAGAACATCAAACGGGAAGACGTTTATGCAATATTTCTCTGGATAGATATGAGGGTTGGTTGGTTTTTGTTTGGTTGGGTTTTTTTTTTTCCTGGAAACTACTGTATATTACATGATAATATATGAAAAATAGTTATACAACTGGATATTATATTTTAAACTATGGTGTGTATAAAGGAGATTTTTTTCAGGATTCATTTTTGCAGTATCTAGCCCATTCCAAAGCCATCCCTTTGGGGGTTTGGATTTATTTTTAGGGAGACACAGTGGGGAGAAAGCAGTAGCTAGAGCAAGTGCTACGTTACAAAAAGGAAGGAAGTAAAACAGGAAAAGAAGTTTGCTGAAAGGAAATTGTGGGAATGAAAAGTGAAGAAGAAGGGAGAGATTCAGTGTGGAGATTCAGATTTTGAAGTGCAGGGCACTCAGTTTAAAGGAGATTGAGGAGTCACTGAAGAGTGGGTCAGGCTGAATCGAAGTGATGCACTGTAAGTAGAATATTGTTCACAGTTTTTATTGTAGAAGTCAGAAATTGTGTTAGAAATGAACAAAGGAAACGTAGTTTGATGAATGAGCTCATAGTGAAAGCAGGAGAATGCTCCCCCTGCAGAAGTGGATTCTGACTTTGCCTCTGGAACCACATTCCTGTGTGATGCTTGCCAAGTTTCATAAGCCATTTCTTCACAGTGCAGTCATGAGTTTTATCTTAATTTTCTGCGTACCTAAGTGGAAACCCAGAGGTCCAGTTTGTGGAAGCATCAGAAGTTCACAGCTGAAATTGAAATAAGTGATCACTCAGTCTAAACCAGAAACTGATTCTTAAGAGAAAGCCCCATGTTGTTGCTGCAATGTGAATTTTTGTCATGATAAAGAAACAGAAACACACCTGGGAAGAGCTTCACCCAGAGCAATCCTACCAAAATGAACCTTAGTCCCAAATTATCTATGATTTATGTCCAAACTCAGAGTTAATTCACAAGTGAAATAAAAAAAAAAAAAAAGATTACTTTTGCTTGCTATGTAAGATCATTTATTAAAGATGATGTGGTTGACATTCAGATTGCATCAGCTTTGAGCAAATGAACTGTATTGAGGTTGTTGATATTAGTAGCAAGAAATTCTCTGGGTTACTATTAAAGAAAACCTTTAAATGAGTAATTTTAGATAAAATAGAAGGCAAAAAAAAAAAACACCACAAAAAACCAAAACAAACCCAAAATCAAACACTTTTTTATTTGAATAAAATTATTATTACCATTTCTGCAGGTCCTTAACAAAGGGCTGGCATTGTAGAGATAGACAAACTGTACCAGTTAAGTATTAAAGATCTGCCAAGAAATGTTGATTCTACTCTCCTTTGACCCTAAGGTCAGTTAAACACCTAAAATGGCTAAAGTTTCTGCACCACAAGCTCTTTCCTTTTTCATACATAGGAAGCCACAGTATGTGAGAAGACATAATATGGCATGGTGCTTGGATTTATTGGGCATAAGATGGCCAAAAGGTTTCTTATGGCAAAAGACAGCATCAGAAACTTTTTCCTTTAGCACTGCATGATGAGGATGCACTTCAGGTTACAAAGAAGGGCATGAGATTCACTGCTGACTGTTGTTGTGACATCTAATCTTTCTAGAACTATTTGCTAGCTCTAAAGATGATCAGAAGGGTTAAGGTGAATTTGAAGATAAACAGTGGTTTGGACAGTTAGAGGAAATGAGCAGTAAAAACAGAAGGAGGGAGCCTCCTTCTGTAAACATTTTCATGTTTATCTTCTGTTGTCACTGTTTGGAAATCAACATTTCTTTCTCCAGAGACTGCAAAAGTACTTTATTTGTGTGAGGTGTTTGCCAGAACACCACAGGATACATCACCCCTTCACAACTCATCTCCTGCAATGGGGGTTTCAGAAGAAAGTTTCAGGTCATGGGAAAAGACAGTTGGATGGGGCTCAGATAGACATGAATTGCTTGATTGACAAGAATATGAGTGGATGTTGAAGTACCAGCCTGGGGCTGTGACAATGACAGATAGGTCATTTGTAGCCAGATTTAACAAGATATTAAAGGCTTCTGGAGCTATCGGGAGACTTCAAGGCTAAAGTATAGTACCTACTAATTCCCATTGAAATCATTCATACTTCAGTTCCTGACTCGCTTAGCCATGTTTGAAAATCCATCTGTCCTGTAACTTTTTGCACTCTCAGTAACAGAGCTGCTGATGGATGGAGAACTAGTTACATGACACTTACCTTCTCCTAGCCTTCATTAGAAGCTGTTAACAGTGATATTGGGTATTTTTTTTTTGCCATCCAGACAGCGGCTGGGGTTTCCACTGAGGTGTTAAGTGATAAGAATTGACTAGGTTATACATTCTCTGTGAAAAACAAAAACAAAACGGAGAATGTACCCTTGGCTCTACTTGATTATGTTTCGATTAAATTGACTTACTATATGTAGCATTATATAGAGAAATCTTAAAGAACTAAAGGGGATTAAATGTGATGTGCCTGAAAGAACTTGGACTGAGAAGCTGCAGTGAGGAACATGCATGAATATAAGCATCCAGTATACATGAAGAATTTCCAACTTGACCAAACAGATTGACTGCATACAGAAATCAAGTATCTATATAACATTGCCATATGTTTAAGCAATACCTGTAAAAACGCATTTTTGCTAAAATAGGGGCCTATGTTTAACATGAAAACCCACTGGTTTGTATTGCATGAAACCATAAAAGAAACAAAACCCAGATAATTATCTGGTAAGATTCATGGTGTCCTACTGTTTTGCCCAGCATCTGCAAAACACACCGAATCTTGGTGTCCTAGAAATTGAGGAAATCTTGTAGAATTAGGCTGCACCACTTTGAAAACTGTAGTTGAATGTTTTTGCAGAGCTTAAAGGCCATCTTTGAAATGTAAGTCCTGGAAACCCAATTAGTAATTGTGATTTGTGTTATGACTATAGACAGTAATTGCATCTGTTCACTCTGTAAAAGCTGAACTGTCAAAAATTCTTTTCTAGTTATGCTGAAAGAATGCACTAATTTTGTGGATGAAGGCTGGAAAACTTACCAGCAACAACAACTTGCATTACTTCATGTGGTTGTTTTTCTTGTGCTCTTACAAATCCAGATGCTTTTTGCATGTTTTCAGGGTTACTTTTCAGAGTTTCTCTGTACATTGACATTGGCACCCAGCGTTAAGGTAATTCCAGTCAATCAAAATTTAGCACTATGACAGTAAGCAGTGGCACAGAATAAAAATCTGCATGAAAAAGATCACTAAAGACAAAGTTAAGCATTCAAACCTTAGGAAATGTAATACAGCTTGTAGTACTTCTTTTCTAGTGATTGACAGATTTGGTCTGAAACTTTAAGCAGCAGGAAAGCAGATAGCTGGAAGCCAGGGAGATCATTCCTGCTGGTTATAGTTTGGCCATTAAAACTATGCTAGTAGAGAAGAAGGTCAAGGAACTGGGAATTATATAGTCTGCTGCCTGCACTGCATTTCTCAGCTTTGCTTATGAGCTCTAACTGGTGTGCAATTTTTAAACAGAGTTTGCATGCCAAAATATGTAAGGTCTTCCTGTTATGTGAATTCTGTCCTCTTTTTTTTATAACCTGGTCTGTATTTTCTTTTATAGAAACTATATATACCTTGTGTTTCTCCATTATACATTCCTCTTTTCTGCTTCTCACACAAGAGAAGGCTGAATGTTTCAGTTAATGATAACAGCAGTTTAAGAGTTCAGGAGATGGAAGTGATAAAGTGGAGAGATGAACTCCATCCAGCACTTGGTCATGCTATAGATATGCTAAGCCTTTCAAATTCTTCTTTAATCGTTCCTTAGCAGCGCTGTAGGACTCCAGCCCCAGAGCTCCGTAAGCCCCAGAGCTCCGTAAGGCTAGGTTGTCTACAAACACAAAAGGAGTTTTATTTCCTCAGAGTCCATACCATCATTAAATATGTACATAAGAGGAAAGGGAGTGATGCAGAATCTAATTTGAGGGCATGTGAAAAGCCTAGCATCTTCTGTACTATTAGTGGTCAGGCTTACTGTGTTTATGTAGACTGAAGGACAGTACCTGCAGCCCTGCAGTTACCCCTAATGCTTGTGTGGTATTGGTAATGCATAGCCCACAGCTCTAGTCCAGGATCTGAGCAAACCCAGGATCACCTAGCTTGCTTTCTAGAGATGTTCCATGCAAGTACTGACAACAGCCTTATGTACGTAGCTTGTGGGACTTGATAGATTTGCATCCTGAACTGATACATGCTGAGAGCATTAAGAGTTTTGGGATTCAATGAATCATGAAACTTTCAAACATTACTCTTTTTTCTCTCTTTTCCCTTCTGTATTATTCACCTTTGGGACTCGATTGCAGCCTTGTTTATAACAAGCTTATATGACTTGGTGTTTAGCTATTATCCCACTCATTAACATTAAATAAAGTGTTTCCCTTTATGCCTTTTTTCCCTTTATTCCTTTTTGGTCACTCATGTCAGTGATCAGACAGCTGGGGAAACAAGTCTTAGCTTTCTCCAAAACTGAAAACACAAGAAAAAGTGATATGACATGAAATAACTGTTTGGCAGGCTGCCTTATCTTCCTTAAAATGGCACCTTCTTACTTGGTCTTATATATTACTCCTGTGTGCTTATATTTTTGCAGTTCCTATGATTTTTCATCCCACAAGTAATGCAAAACTAGCATAGCTAAGAATGAGAAAATCTTCATGCATCATAAGCAGAGTCCTTTACCTTGCTGCATATGTAAAAACAGTTGAGTTCTAGCAGCCTGCTTGGAATGAAGATGATTCCCATTTGACTTCACATTCATTCGTCATTCAGTTCTAGCAAGAATGAATGAACCTAAAGGGATGAATGATGGCAAGATGTTAGTGGTTTGACTTGATGATCTAGTTTATTCTGTGATTCTATGTTATCTGTGTTTATTATCTGCTGTGTTAATCACTGTAAGGCAAAATGTGTTCATCCTGCTGCCAGCCTCACACTGTTGGTGTTGGGGTTTTCCTGTGTCGCAGCTGACCTTAGTTCCAGCCAGTTCTGTAGCTTTTTAAGCTACAGAATCGCTCAACAGCAGCTCTGAAAAAATTCTGTCCGAATGAGATATCTATAACTATTACTCTCAGGGATATTCTGGCTATTGTTAGAAGTACCATTCTAAGAAATTCATGAGAGGCAGATGGTTTAAAATATAATTCCCAGCTTATTTGTACTGTTTTTGTTATTAAACTTCATGATTAGGTTAAGTCACAAATCAGGCAACCAAGAACAAAAATGTCTGCTATGTCTTGCCTAGAAACATGCAGAATTTTTAGTGTGAATGTAAAGCTTACAGTCTTAACTTTAAAGTCAATGACCTTACTGTTACAGCTTGTCAGGTAAGGGCAGAGTACGCTGAGCACTGTGCTCTACAGAACTTCCAACTGCCAGTTATTTTCTCCTCCTCCTCCTCCTTTTATTTGTGTGCTAACTTAAAGAGTAATGACTCTGCCCTCAGTGCAGTGCTATGAAGATGAGTTCACCCTAGTGCTGACCAGCCCAATGTATTTCACTCAGTACCTGACACTGAAGAGAGTGCTTTGCCTTTCTTCTTAAATTGTTGGACTCCCCTGCCTTTTTTTGTTTCTGAATCAGTGCATTCCTATGTAGAAGACATCTGAAATCTGTGGTAACCTGTGTTATAGGGCAGATGAAGACTGCAGTGCATGCTTGGCTGTTACTACTATTAGCAGTCATAATTCTAGCTGAAACAGTCACAAGGGAATCCATCAAGCTGAAGGTATTAAGCCTCCAGTGTAAACAAAAGATTACATGTTTTCACTGTTTGTTCTTTGGTGTACTAGCATATATATATGTGTACATATTTGTGTGTGTGTGTATTTATATATGGATATGTATACCAATATATAGACACACATATGCATATACATATAAATATATCAGTATGTGTAGCTATATATATGTACACATACAGATATGTATATACATATACACAGACATACACATATGGAACAGGATGTAATTGGAAGTGATTCCTGGAGACAAGCAGTAATTGTATGGGGGGTGTGGAGGAGGAGGGAAGTAGGAAGGACAGGAAGAGGGAACCTCATAGCCTTTAAGATACATTTTTCCATCAGGTCCCAGACTTGATGGGGAGATTTTCTTCAGAGCCACCTATCAAGTACCATGTCAGTTCATCACTCAGGTAGCTGCACAACATCAGCATTTAGAGGAAGAATCATTTTTTTGTCCTTTTCTCATTTTGCCCAGCAGATTCTTAGCACTGAAAAAGATGTGTTAAAAAGGACAAAAATGCTGTATGCACAGTGCTTGATTTTATTTTACAGAGGAAGGTTGCTAGCACAGTCTATGATAAACACTCAAAGCAATGCAGTAATCTCTCATGAAGCCTGCAAATTAAGCAATAAAGGCCATGGTTCTAACATCAAAGTGAAAAGGAGAAACTGCTTTTAGATCTTGTTCTGTAGTCAAACTTGTAAAAGAAGTTTAAATTCTATAGAGCATTCTAACTTCATGGGCCAGGTCTGGTTTTGCCTTAGTTACCATTCGTGTCTCCTTTCTGTCTGGTTTTGTTGGTTTTGTGGTTTTTTTCTATGTGTAGAATAATCAATGAATGCCCCAAGCTTTCCAGATCCCTACGTATCTGTAATTAATCATGGGCAGACATTTTGTCACATTCTCAACACCCCCCACCCCATAATTCTCCAGGTACGTTTCTTTCCTCTGCCTTCTGGTCATGTGCAGAATACTATGGTGAAGAAAATTAGTAAATGTAGGAAGTGAAATCCCTGGAGAGCCCTCAGTGTTTGTAAGAGCTGTCTGAGTATGCATTGGAGACTTTGTAATCTGGTCCAGGGTAATTTGTTGCATTTTTAGCTCATGTTGTTTTCAACAGTGTTTAAATTGGCATAAAAACCGGTACATGGATTCTTAACGCAAAAAGTGTGTCCATATGAGCAAGCTTGCTGATGGGATTCAGGTAGTTGTTTTGTCTCTTCATGTTTCCCTGAAGAAATGTTTTACTGGGAAGAAATGGCTCTATCTAAACCAATACCATGGGATAGTTAATAATTGTGTATTCCCTTACTTTATCACAGATACTCTGTTTTGCTTGGCTTTTGCTCAAGTGGAAGTTGTTTGTAAAATGATGTTAAAGTATGTAGATTGAGGGAAACAAGATCTTTCTTGAGTTAGGAGTTGAAATTGTTGCTTAGATATATTATACAATTATTTATAAATATATAGTACAATTATACTGTTGCCTTTAACGAAGTACCTGAGTGTATATATGTTTATTTACGTAAGTTGGTAAAGAGAAAGTAGAGCCAAATGAAAGGCAAGAAAAAGCAAATTTCCAAGCAAGCAGGCAAATAGAAAGATAATAAAATCTGCTGACAGTGTTAGAAAATGTGATGAAGAAAAAAAACGAGCAAATATAAAAAACTATGATGCAGAAATTGTCATTGAAAAAGTGTAAGTGAATTAGCTGGTTTATTTCTGTGAAACAAGAAAGTTTAAAATGCTATCACGAAACATGTAATCTCATGTCTGAAACCAGTTATTTGCTGAGTATGATATTGAGTGTCCTAATAACATGTAATGGTCAACAGTTTGTGAGTTAACACATTTTGTAAAAAAGTATGAATTTAAGTATCCTATGTTAACTGTAAGGTACATTTCATATTTACATATTTCCTGAAAGAAAGGTTTCAAATCAAATCCAAGCTCCTAGTTCACACAACACGCTTACATTTAATGCTCTTAAAACTGACATTATTTCCTGCTGCCATTTTCTTCAGTGAAACAGCCCAGAACAAGAAATGCTTGATCATTGACATTAAAAGCAGAGAAACTGAGTTCCTTTAAGGACCATGAAAAAAAGCCAACAAAGTAGATAACATCAACTGATGCAATCCTTTGAATCAAGATAACAGATAGATGATGGCAAAAATTAACAGATAGCTCAGAAATACCGGTTATTAGCTCTCCTTATTATACCTTTAGTAAGTTTTAATACTGTCCCTTTATTAACTTTGAATAATATCCCTTTATTAACTTTTAAATTACCATATATGTTAATTGTGAAGCAGAACAGACCTAAAGGATAAACAGGAAATAACGCCGTCTTCTGTTCTGAAAGCTGGAGAAAAGCAAAATGATGTTTGGAATAAAGATAAACCTTGACTTGCTTAACTCTGAGGTGGCAACTAAGAAGACTGACCTGGGCAGCAAAAGCTTAAGTTGATTAAATACTTTTACTAAAGAGAGATCAATTCAGAGGCTCCTTGAGGGTAGTTAGTTTTTGCACTATACTCGTCTCTACATACAAACGCTCATCAGATCACAGAATAATTCAGTCCAGAAGTGGCTTCCAGGGATCATCTAGTCTGATTTACTGATCAGGGCCAATGCAGTGTCTGAGTCCTGAACACTTCAAGGAAGGTTATCTCAAAATCTGTATTTTGAAATGATCTCTAAAAATATAGACTATATGGATTCATTTGGAAGACACCCAGCTTTACCCAAATAACAGCATATTCAAAACATTATGAGATTAATTCCATTTCTCATTATTGGCACTAGAAATGCATCATTAGCATAGAGAATGCAATTCCCCATGATTGGAGAACCTTATGGAGAGGCAGGCTCCAGGGCTGGAGATTTTGAGGGAGATTTTATCAGCACTGCTGTGTGCTATTGCTTGTTTAGAAAAGGGATCACCAGTAAAACTACAAAGAATGAAAACTGACAATTCATCATTATTTTGTGTTTCTTGGAGATCTACATCAATGGATTTTTAATCTATGATGTTATTTCCATCTCCTCCATCAATCTGGACACTATGTAACTTCAGTTGCTAAGGCAGATACCTTTGTCACTTTTACACATAAATAACCTCAATTTGTTCTTGCCTAAAGGATCACAAACATCTGGTTTGACAGTAATGGCTGTCATCTGCAGAAACTACAAATTATTACTTGGTAGGCACTTAGTTGGGGGCCAGCACGTATATTTATACTTACTAAGGATTTGTAAGGATAATAGAATGATTAGTAATTAGAAGCACTGTCTACTGTCATTCTGGATTTACTGGAAAACAAAGTGGCTAACTATATTTCAAGGATTCTGAACACAGAAAGAAAGCGTAAAAAAAGCATGCTAGAACTGCCAGAACATATACTGGCTTGTATTTTAATAGCAACTCCCTAGAAGAGACCTGAGCTCAAGGAAATACAAATTTCATGGAGGTACTAAACCATTTAATCTTCTGTTTGTTAAACCTTTCTAACATGAAAGAGAAATGGGGAAAGGGAGTCAACTGCAATTCTTGTCATAGCGTAAACTGAATGATGAAAACTGGAGGCTGCCCCTGTAAACACAGTGGGAAAGTATTTGGAATTTGCATTACATGTATATTTTCTTTCTGGGGGAGAAACTAAAGCAAAACCAAGAAAACAAAATACCTTATTTTTGTGATCTCAAGGGTATGTTTTGAAAAGACTCAGTTGGCCACTTCCTGCTTCCACCTGTTGATCTGGAATGAGCATTATCCCATAATTCAAGAAACATAAAACTTATTATTTCTGGTAACATTAATTTTGGGGTTTTTTTTACAGGTTTCTTTAATGCCTACGGAAGGTTCAGCTAAGCAGTTGTTCAGCTGTTCCATAGTTCAGCAAATCAGTTGATCTTTTAAACATATTCCTACTTCACTTTTTTAAACTTAACTTTCTTAAAGACTTTCTAGCAATCTGCTTCTGATTTTTATAGCACCTCATGATTCTGATACTTCAGTTTCTGCTTCTAATATATTAATGCTTGATAACCTTGTATAAATCCTTAAAGCCTCAGTATAAATTCATACAATCATAAAATACCATTTTGGAAGGGATCTTGAGGATCTTCTGATTCATCAGTTGTCCCACCACACTGTCCAGCCAAATCTTAAGTGTCCAGTGTTGGACAGAATGGTATAGCTGAGGTGAATGTGTAACAAAAGTGGCCCTGCAGGATATTTCTTATATTCCCTACAGGATATTTCTTCTATTCTTATGCTTTTCAGAAGGTTTTTGGTAAGGCTTATTTGCTCAGCCGTGCGTCTTGTCCACGGAGGCAGTCTTTGCATGGTATTATGGGTACAAATAGTTGGGGTTAGCAGTAGCTTATTTGTCTTTCCATTGTCTTTTATTTCCCATGTGCTAAAATGCGTACTATCATTTTCTCTAAAAATACATTGAGGTAAACACGAATGAGGAAGAAGTATTTATGCTAGCACCTGTAGGAGCTACTGTGAAGAAAATTACCTATCCCCCTCACCCCCCAATAAAACCAATACAGTTATTGCAGAAGACTGGGTGATAAGGCTGCCTGAAATAGCAGAGTTGTCCTCAGTGACTTCAGCCTCTCCTGCATTAGATCTGTAGTCTTTGCGTGCAGGTAGAAGTGATAGTCTTCTTGGTATGCCTACAACTATTAGGCAACTTTTATCTTGTAGGTTTGTTTTAAGGCAAGAAGCATCTGCAGTAAACTACATTTAAGCCATCAGAAAATACATTGACATTTGGCAAATTAACATTCTTGTTCCATTAAAATGCAGCACAGCATTGTCAAGGCTCTCAGTGGACCAGCTGCAAATACTTTGAGCCTTTGAACCCAAAGTACTACATTTTAATTTTTGTCTTCACCTAATGCTGATAAAAATGCTGCAGCCTGAAAGATCAGAGAAGCACAACCCAGTTGCTTCAGGGTCACTTTCTGCATAGGATCTACCCAGGATTGCTTGGAGTCCTGAAAAGCACCATTCTTACAGATAAGGGGGGGAATCTTAGGACTTATTATTCACTCCATCATCAGCTTCCTTTGGCCATGACCATATTGGCTCAGATTCTTAGAAACCCATGCCCCAGAGCCTTTTCAGTTGACACAGTCAACTGTAACAGCTCATTATGAAGCTAAAAGTGTTGGAGGGGTTCATCAAGTACTGTGCTAGGAAAAGACAGGCTCAGCTCAGAAAATGAACCTTAGGAAATGAAGCCTTAGGAAATGAACGGTGAGTTCTGCTAAGTTTGCTTTGGTCTTTCGTTGTGGAGAAAGTGGTGATGTGTAGTATAAAGAAAGCTGAGCTCAAAGGCTAACAAGGAAGATAATGGAAATCCATCAGAGCAATAAAGTGGAGCGATCTGGCTAATGAATAGGTCACTAATCCTGTGTAAGTGTGGTCAACAAAATGCTAAATACTTGACTTGCTGCATTTTGCAGTCAGTACAGCAAAGCAGATTTTTTCTAAACAAGACCATGTACATTTGGCCTAATATTTAGCAAGAAGTATAGCATGCCATAGCTTCCCTGTAGCTCAAGTCCTAATCTTGGTCACTCAGTTGTCTTGTAGTGCTGTGAGAGAATCCCTACAGAACACAGCTGCATCTGGAGGTGGCACAGTTGTACACAGAAATACAGTATTTCAAAACCTCACTAAGTATCTTCTTTAGTATCCTTTCTCGTGTCCTCTGTTAGTGTAATACATGTGTGGATATGCACACACATAGACAAGAGGTGAGGGTATCATAAAAACACTTGAAAAGCCATAAAGAGATTAACCTGTAGATAAAGTTGCATATCATTGCAGAACAAGGTCGTCTGTCTCTTTAGAGAAAGCACTGAAAGAAAAACCTAATTGAAATCAATTCTGAGAGATGTATGTGCATGTTTACAAGCGAGGGAAGTGGCAAGTATCCATGTTTGGTTGTGCTTTATTGCAAAGTGTTTCCAGAGTGAAAAAAGACATTTGTTAATTACTTCTATGCTGCAACATTGCTTTAAATGCACTTGAACAACTTGGAGCATTCATTTTCAGATAATTATTTCTGATGAGTGGCGGTACCCATTTGTAGTGAGATATTTAATTCTTTTTTTAAGTAAAGAACTTTCATAATGATGAACCCAGCTTTCCTTCCTTAGTAGATGTAGCAACATCATGCATTATGTTTATGGCACAATTTGCAGATAATAGTTTACAGTGTTTTGTGGGATTTGGGGGTTTGGGTTTTGGTTCTTGGTTTTTAGCAATGGCTGTTACAAATTTCTTCTTCCATTTGGCTTTGCCATGGCTTGGTGTTTGAAATTGCTGTTTCTTCCCCACCTCCTTACCAGATCCAGCATAAATTAAGAGGTCTCAGCTTTCATAAGTCAAACAAAACAAATGATGATGACATCAAAAAAGCACAAACCTGGTGACTTCACTGTACTGAGAGATGTTTTAAGCGGTCAGGGAAAACCAGTTTGTTTTGAGACCACTTTGTCTAATAACTTTACAGTGAGAAACAATTTTTCTATTTATCAGGAAAGCAGAAAAAAAAATAATGTAGGATCACTGATTCCAACTCTGGCCAGCAGCAGGTTAAGAAATCCTCTTACTGAGCAAGGATCTACAGATGTACAAGCTATATGTTACACAATAAAGACTAAATAACACTGCTGATCTACTGGGATGAATGCCCCTTTAAGAGAGGCATCACTGTTGTGGGTTTGCCTTCTTCCATACACCCACAGAAGTAAAATGAGAAGCAGTCTTCTGGGGCTGAGACTGGAGACAAAGTTAAAGTACAGTGCGAGAGTTACCTCTAAGGGCTGAAAGAAAACTGAGGTCTTCTGAGGAGAGACAATCATGTCTCATTCCCTAAATGCACAGTATTTCAAGAATGAGAATTGATCATAGATACAGGAAGTAAGATGTGGTGGTGGTTAAAGTTTGAGTTCAGTCAGTACCGAAAACATACTGAAAAAGAGGCTCAAATACCTAAGTTTTCTTAAAAATCAGTACAGACTTGTTTGGGGTCTTTACAGAAAGGAAATAAATAGCTCAATAGTAATTTCTGTAGGAATCCTGCTTTTATTAGTATATTCCCATCATCTGTCTTTTTATTGGCTACATAGTTTAGTAAAAGGATGCTGGTATGCTTATTTTCCATGTGATGGCTAGCAAGGAATGTAATTTTTCTGTGTCTTCCAAAACATCAGGTAGATACAGAAGTAGAGTAAGTGTAATTTTTTACACAGAGAAGAATCCAACACTGCTGAATGCAACATTTTTCATGTCAAACAGCCTTATGCTTACTAATAACCTCTATTTTACAGAGGCCCAAATATAAGGCTAAAAGGGCTCAGATATCATCTGTATTAAGCATAAACAAGCCCAAATGAAAGAGGAGTTTGGCATAAAGAGACAAAGGGAAGGATAACCATGAAAAATGCTTACCAGGAGATGTAAATGTGGGAGACAGAATCGACCTATTTAGAGAGTCATTGAATCCTAGAATCGTTTAGGTTGGAAAAGACCTGTAAGATCATGAAGTCTAATCCTTAACCTAAACCAAAATTTAACTGCCAAATCCACCACTAAACCATGGCTCTAAGCACCATATCTACATGTCTTTTAAACTGCTCCAGGGATGGTGACTCAACCACTTCCCTGGGCAGCCTGTTCCAATGCCTGACAATCCTTGTGGTGAAGAAATTTATCCTAATATCCAGTCCAGACCTCTCCTGGTGCAACTTGAGGTCATTTCTTCTTGTCCTGTTGCCTGTTATTTGGGAGAAGAGACCAGCAACTCATCTTGCTGCATCCTCCTTTCAGGCATTTGTAGAAAGCCATATGGTCTCCTCAGAACCTCCTTTTCTCCAGACTGTATCTCACCCCCTCACAGGTCCCTCAGGCATTCCTCATCACACTTGTTCTCCAGGCCCTTCACCAGCTCCATTGCCCTTCTCTGAACATACTTATCATATGTATGATTTTGTAAGGTTTCCTAATCAGCAATGTTCCAAGGTGTGATCAACCTAGATTATTTTCCCAAAGTATTTGGTGTTGTAGCTATACAAGTAACTGAAAAGGTAAGCTAAATCACAGCACCCTTATGTTCCCAGTGGTGCTTTTGTGTGAAGTGTAGATTGCTTTCAGTGTTGCATGTGGTATACCCATAGATGTGATGTAAGGATGAACACTATGGGAAGTGCCAGCAGAAGGGTAGGAGCAATGGTAGCTGTTTGTATAGTTGGGTTTCACTGAGATTTTCTAGGTGCAGGTAGTCCCATACGTTATTAAGTTTTCTGGAACAAATTCAACACTAAGTTATGCACTTTAGTACCTTCTTGAACTCAACAGGCATATAGGGGCTGAAGTCAACATTAACTATAGCCATCTGTTATTTTGTCATGCCATACTCAGTTATTTTTATTTAGCTCTTTCAGTCATATGAAATAAAACTGTCAAAGTTGTCAAGAACTCCAAGAAATGAAGTCTCTGAGCTGTTGCTCTGAGATTTTTAATATTTCTTCCAATACAGATCTTTGTGCCTTAAAAATCCTGCCAGAAGCACATTGCTCTGCTAGTTTGGTAGGCCATGGTCCAAAGGCTTGTGGATAGTTAGAATGAACTGTTAGATAGCCTAATAATAAATGAACTCTCTACAGATATAGATCTATAGATAGATATCTATCTATCAATATATATTTATATCTTTACAATTAGATTAGAATTCGTCATTTATCTACACAGACCTTGGAATAGGATATTCAATAGTGTAGATACGAAGAACACACATTCCATTAGGTAACTTCTTCTAAGAATGCACACAGAAAATGTTACCATTGCTATAGTGCAATCAAATGTACAAAAATTGAATGAAAAATGCTTGGGGTTTTAAATCAGAATTTTGGAAGCAGCTGGCAGTATTCAGTACAGTCCTTTGGGATTTTCTTCCCTTGGAGCTGAAGTAGCCTGTGATTTCGTGGGAAGTTACAGTATGTTTGAATGGATCATGGAAGGAATACAGGTTTCTCTTTGTCAAGGTGATAATGAAGAAAGGTGTTTAAATTTTGGGGGCATGTTGGATAGGTGAATGGATCATTTAGTTTGATTACTCCTGTTGAGAACAGAGTTTTCTCATGTTTGTGTTATAAAACAACACATTTTAAACTTTCTAAGGTTGACTTGAAGACTTCTTATGCATTGTGAATTGCGGGTTATTTTCAAGTTTATTAACTATTATTTTTCAAAATATCTTTTGAATTTTGGCATATTTTGAGATCAAAGGATCATACTGGTTTGAAAATGCCAAATGAAATTTTTAACTAACTTCTTAAAGAGGTTTCTTTGAGTTGTCTGCCCTTTCCAATGCCAATTTTTCTTGGCACATTCCCATAGCATCCCATTTCAGATGTAGGTCCACAGGAGAACTTTCTTGTCTTTGCTTCATCTGAATCCGAAGTAATCTTATCTCCATAATCACCCAAAGAGAAAGGGACATCTCAGTGCAAGATACAGCATTACTCCCAAAGGAAATGCCACTTGTATTTTCTGTCCTACTTAAAAAAATCTGATACTGAGACAGAGAAGTGATTTAATTGCTGATAGAGGCAAAGGTCAGGTGCTGAAGATTAATTACAGCACAGTGGGATTCCTAGATTCCATTCTTCAAATGTCTTGGTATAGAAATAAGAAAAATCAACAGTCAAGTCAGAGGAGCTGCTGGCCTCCAAAAGAAGAGGAGCGCTGGAAAGGAATACTAAAGAAATGAAGTTTGTAAGTGGAAATGCTCTGCTTGAAGGAGAAACCTTCTGTTTCCACTGTTCTGTTGGAAGGAGAACATAAGCACATACTCAGAAGAGGTAGATTTTCCTCTGAAATTGATCTGTATAGTTCAGAAGAAAGCAGAGCCCAGTTTGCTATCTTTATTATTCACATTTTGCTGTGGTTATTCAGTTTTTCACAGACTAAGTCAAGAAGTCCTTTCAGGCAAGAGCACTCTAGGAGCAGCATAATCTTGGTCTCCTTCCTGAGGGATTATTTAAATGAGATCCATTTCTCACCCATTTCTCCATGTATCTCTATCACACATGGCATCGGGAAGTGCTGTGATAGCAGTGGCATATCTTCTGGACTTCAAGGTTCTTTCGGAGTTACCAGGGGTTTCTTTCTCTCATCTCTTGCCAAGCAGGGAAAAGGGAAGAAATGGAGCAGGTTTCTGTCAACTTCTTAGCTCAGAAACTCTCACCAAACTGCAGAAATTCCATGGTGATACAGTTTAAACATCCAGCATATTAAATTATTCAGCTAAATAGCATGTGCCTGGTCATACTGAGAAGTGGTTCTTAGACAATCTCCTTTTGGAAGATTCATGGTTTTTTAAGTCTTTTGGAGAAAAAAGAAAAACCAAGGTTTTATTAACTTCCTTTAAAAGCAGGTATTTTATTAGCAAATTTTTGATTTGTATACTGTATACCTTGCAAAGCATTAATTTTCTAATCCTATTAAAGCATATAATCCTCATAAGGATGTTTATGATGATTTAAATTAACCTGCATTTAATTAAGAAGGTTGGTGTTATAGTATTATAACATTTGAGAGGTGTCCAAAGGAGCAAATTTTTTTCCTCATTTAATTCCAAAGTTTTTTCATCATAAAGGTCAGGGGATGCATAGAGTGTGTGAAGTGAAAAAGGAGATCTGAGTCTCAATCCAAGAAAAATGTGTGAATTAAAAATGGCTTTGCATGCCTAATTTAAGATGATTTCTTCTTTAAAGAAGGTTTGAAATTCCTTAAATTAACCTGACTGAATTCACATTACAGTGTTTCTTTTGTATAGTTCATTGTCATTGAGGGTATCTTAAATTTGTTCATCACTGTTCTTGTGGGACTAGCTATGAATATTATGCTTGTATAGTAAATTAATCTAAAATAATTTAATCAAATTTGTATAATTTCTAAACAAGGATTACTTATGCCTCCTACACTATCGGCCTCATGGGTTTGGCAGAATTAGTCTTTATTAATAGAAGGAAAAGGATGGACATGTTTATTTTAGTAATTTGGGTACTGGGATCACACAGTCTTTCTTTGTACCATTTAGATGGAGGTGAGGAGAAGCCACAGTAAGTGAGTGTCATTAGCTCCAGTTTAATGTTTAAGGGTGGTATCTAAGGTGGGAAAGGGGCCTGTAAAGAATCCCAGAGAACAGCAAATTCAAGTAGAAAAAGATGGTTTCAGCTTGGATTATATTGTTGACAGTTTATAACTTCTTTAGAAGTGCAGACTTGTGGGAACAGGGTGAATCTAAAAGTATGACTTTTATGCTGCATGATGTGTACATTACAGAAAGTTAACTAATATTCATAAAATCCTTCTAAAAGTTAGCTAGTTCTGCTTTAATCCTAGCTTTTGTTTGCCCTTGTTTTAATCCTGTTAATTAGAATTTGCATATTTCCAAGTAACTCACTTCCAGATTATTAAGGCTGCTGCCAAAATGGCATTGTTCATTAAATTCTCTGTATTACCAGCTCTTCTTAGCAGTTCAAATATAAATAAAATTCTTGCCAGATATTTCTGGAAGAGAGAAAATGCTAATGCTTGGTACACTAGCCCCTTTCACAATGTTTTTTACAGTCATATGCATATACTAGCTGGACTGTGCTTTATATTTCCCTCAGATAGATCATGGAAATTCAGGGATTACAGTAAGGTGCTTGCATACTAAAAATCTGAGTCTTCAGAGAGGTGGTCAGTTGAATACCTTTGAAATGGAAACGTGGGAGTTTTTAGCCTTCAGAACACAGCTAACCATAAAATGGTTTGGGTTGGAAAAGACCTTAAGATCATCCAGTTCCAACCCCCTGCCATG
>JBAFWW010031965.1:0-12941 GCA_036873685.1 Agapornis canus
GGCAGGGGGGTTGGAACTGGATGATCTTAAGGTCCTTTCCAACCCTAGCTATTCTTCAGCCTTTCTGAGTCTTTCTCTTAAGTGGTAGCAGATGTTCGTGATCCTGCCTGCATTTAAGAAATGGAAAATTAATTTTATTGAAGATACTAGGTTAATAACGAAGGACTTGAAAGTTTAAGATGAAAAAGGCACTAAACAGTGTGAGTATAATACACCTTCTAAAATGGGCCACTTGCTTCCCAAGTCCTTGTGATCCTAAAATTCAAAACCTCAAACATATTGAATAGGTGATTGCTGTATTTTCTGTTGAGCAAGAACAACCAGGTAAAAGTATTTTCTTCATTGTTTGCTTCTGATGAGAGTATAGCTTGGATTCTGCTGATTCACCAATGTGTTGTGGTATCATCACCGCAATGATAAAAGATGATGTGGGAAAGTATTCTTTGAATGCCTTGTTTGACAAGGAGACATGGAGCAAGGGGTAAAAGAGGAAGCAAGAAGTTGCCATATTGGATTAGAATAGTGGCTTTAACTACTTTAATGTTGTTCCTAATCATAGCAAGTACCCTCTGTTTCAGGAGAAAGTGCTAAAAAGTCCCCAGCGTGAGTAATTCTTCAAGTGGATTTTTACTGTGAGGGTATCATTGTGGGTTTTGCCTTTGGGGGTTTTGGTTTTGTTTGGTTTTTAGGTTTTTTTTGTTTGTTGGTTTTTTGTTCTATAAGTAAAGCTTTTGCTTTCAGAGTGTTAACTAAAATTACTTGAAAACGGTTGACAAGTGGGAGCCTCCTCCCAAAAGTGTTAGAAGTAATTTTTTGTTGAGACAACCAACATTCAGAGGGAAACCTTTAAAAAAAGAAAACAAAAATCATGAAGTCCTTGGCGGGGGAGTAATTTTAATCTTTCTTGTCTGTCACATGAGTTTTCATCCTCCTGAAGGTCTTGGAGTTGTTTGGGTGTACATTTAGTTAAGGTACGGGATGATGGACTTATGGGAGTCTTTATGTTTCCTGTCACCACAGTTAGCATTGGCTAAGCACATTCTCTTTAGCAGTGTACAGTATAGGTCTCCCAGCTCTCCATGAATCTACCTTGTGCCCTGCTGTGAAGCTTGTATATTCATTTCAGGGAAATGGTGTCTTGCCACACATGTCTACTCAGTCCATTTTTTTTTTCAGTGCATGAATTGGCTCTTAAATCTTTGTGGTGATGCTGGCTCTTCCTTGACAGGTTAAGAACCATCTCTAACTGGAATTTACAGAGAAAGCAGCACTGATTGTATAGTGTTTGTACTTCCCAACAGGTTTATTGTTGGCAGCAGAGTGTTTTGATTATTATTTCTAATTAGTGTAAGTCACCAAAGATGGTGGTGATCATCTGCGTTGACTAGTAAAAAGCAAGAACAAGAACTAAAACAAAGGACGAGAGGAAGGTCTGAGGAACCAGAGGCTGGTCACTGTCACCGGTGTCCATGGGAATGTTACAGAGCAAATCTTTGGAGACTTGAGGACAAGGAGGATATGGGCTGGATAGACTGCAGTTTGGGGTGGAGAAAGCATCTAATTGGGGATGTTTATAATGCAGTTAGGTCATCACGAGAAAAGCAGCATCTTCATTATACAGGAAGAGCAGCAGCAGAAATTGAGGCTCTTTTAAAACAAGTAAACTTGCTAAGGTTGTGAACTTTATAGCAGTTTTGTTTTATGGTAGGATTCAGGATGATTTCAAGTCTGAATGAGCAAATTAAATACTGTGAAAGTTAGCTTAATGTGAAGTAAGTAGGATTGGCTAATGAAGGGTAAGGATTAGGCCTAGGTGTAGTACAGGTTAAGATGGTGTGCTGTATTTACAGAGCAAGTAGTTGAATTTTTGGAAGATTTCTGGGTGAACTTGAACAGCTTCATTTTGTTTAGGTATAATCTATTGTCAGTAGTTCAAACATGCATTTACAAGGATGATTAGGCCCTTTTGTTTGTTTTTAACTTTTGTATCTAAATGGATTTTTTTAAGACCTGCCTCCACAGTTAAATGTTGCCAGGATCAGAACTTAGTTACCGATATCCCCTTAGTTGAATGTACACCAAACAAGCTAAAAGTGCTCCTGATAACACCCACAAAATTACACAAGTGTTAACCTCTACTAGTTTTGTTTCACACTTCTTTTCAGGTGAAGAACTGTAGAGACCAATACGAATACACTGCCAATGAGACAGTTCTGTGAGTTTAGTCCAGTGATTTTGAAAACCGAAGTCCTTTACATTCTTGCTGTTTCTGATCTAGACCTAGATGTTGTGTATTTTTCTTGTCTGCTTAAAGAAAGGGGAAAGCAAAACGGAGGTATTCTGAAAAATGGAAATCAAATCAAAGCATCGCTGTTGAATGTTGTCACCATTGGTTAACTGTGTGTGTTAACTGTGCAGTATGATAGGGAGGAACTGCAGAGTGAACCTGTTCTGAACCCCTTGGAATTTTTTGCAGAGATTGTCTCTACAGTTGTATGATTTTTTGTTAGAAATGCCAAAGCTCATCAGTACTCTAGATGGTGTTATAGATGTGTTACCTTCAGGACTAAGCTGTTAGCCACCAATGCAATCGTTCTGGTCAGCCTAAGACAGAGAGGTGCTTTGTTGAGGCTGGAAAGAAACCATGATCTGGCAAACACATTAGGTAGCTCAAATTGGAACAAGACTTGTTTTCATTCTGGAATGGGGGAGATCACTTAAAAATAGTAGGTACACTCTGAACAGACAGGTAAAGAGTGCTTTGTTCCTTACTTTCCTTTTAGAAGCCAGTAAATACTTTAATGATTTAAGGGGACAATCAGTCTGTGGTGTCTCACTGGAGTCCCACTTTACTGGGTGGTGAGTTGTGTCAAAAGTTGAAGAAATTTTCATGTCATAGCCAGTAAGCAACCCTGCATGAAAATCTGTTGAGCATTTGCCATCACTGTGCAAACTCCAACCTCAATTGCTCCTTCAAACACTTCAGAAACATATAACAGAATACTTTTTGAGTTGCTCTAGAAAAGCTTTTCATTATTGTGCTAAAATACACAGTTACTGTATTTTATCTCATGTGAGACACTGGGTGATACAGAGCTCACAGGCTTGTTCTTAAATACTGCTTTTTAGTTGTGTAACAAGAAAAAACAACTAGGATAGGCTGCAATAGTAGTTCTTGAAGTTGAACTTCGTATGCCTTTAGCCAGTGCCGATGAATGCTGTCATCATGCATGTGCAAAACCAGACCGGTTTAGGATAGGTGAGTGCTGCAGAAATGGATTCAGAGATCAATGGATCAGACAAAACCCGTTTATTCCAAAGTATCTATCCTTTTTATACTGTTGTCTGCACCTGCTTACAATAGCTTGGTGTATTGTGATTGGATACATATTCTTGTACCACACAGCAACTATTCACAACATACAATTGATTAAATTAGAGTATGAGAACCCAACCTTTAAAATTTGCTAACAGTTCACTATTTTGTATCTAAGCACATTCCAGTTTCTTCTTATCTTGCTTGCATCTCTACTCTTGCTTCCTTAACCACTTCCTCTTTCATCCTTGGTTCACGTTGAGCTCCACGTAGGCACTTGCTGACTTGGCAACATGGCCATTCTTTGCTAAAAATCCATCCACAGATGAGCTTAGCAGAATACTGTATAATCTATGAAGAAAAGAGAAAATATGTTGTGTGTTCCCCACAGTGTCCTGGAAATATAATTAAATGGCAGGTGACTTTTGTATCTTACGCAGATAAGACAAGTCTTCAACAGATAATTTTGTGAGACAGATAGACATGCATTCCTTTAAAAAACATGTTAGCAGTTTAAAGTTCTAGTATTGTAGTAGATAAGTTTAAGTCCCAAATGTTTTTTCAGAGGAATTTACCTGAGCTGCAGGCCTGAGTGTCTTTGCCTAGATTGCTTCTTTTGTACGGTTGCTGGTGAGCTTGGAATATGGTAGAGGGATGGACTTGAGCCTGGTTTTGCAGTGATTGGGAAAAGCAAATTAGATATGTCAAAATGGACAAGGACCAAAGCATAGAGACCAGCTGGCTTTTATGGGTAGGCTCACAACCATGCCTTTTCAGCTATGCAAGCAGAGTTCTAAATGGAGAAAATAAACTTGCCTGATACTGTTGTTTTGGCTAGTGCTGCTCTCTGGCTTCTCAGCCTTTCTTTTTGCATAGGTTAAGGCCTGGGAAATTCTCAGGTGATAGTCTTGTTCATTTTAAAACTTGTGTTTTTTCACTATATCTTTTAACTGCTGTTATGGTCCTTCCAGGATGTCTGTATGGCCTGTGTAGGTGCTCATGAGCATATGGCTCTTGATAGACTTGGTGCCTGCCATGTTGTGATCCAGTGTCTTTTGATGAGAGTAGCGTAAGAATGAGGGTTCAATGCTTGTGCTCTGTTCTTTGTTTTAAGTGTGTTTGTTCATGGTATAAACTCTTAATAAAAAAAGGCCACCTTCATTCAGCATACATCATGTTGATTAAATACCTGCTTCTAAGGCAGCGATATCTTGTCTGAGGGTGATAAATGTGATGCTATTAACTTTGGATTGTGTATTCACACTGCAAGAAACTCAAGAATTCTCCATGAGGTTTTTTTCTCCCATCATACCCTGTGTTATACAGGACTGAATATGAAGTTTTCTGTTAGGTCTTTGTCAATTTGAGAATCAGGCACAGGGAGAGCTCTCTCTGCATTTCTGTTGCTCAGGTTTTGCAAACAGGCTTTAACAGAGGTGGGCTACATGTTTCAGCTCTGCAGTTATCTGTTCAGAAGACTAGGGCAATCAGGTGTTCCTTTGTTGCTAGTTTTTCCTCCGTTTAGCTATTGGAGAAAAGACCTGATGGCAAAGGTTTTCTGGTTTTCAGTATTAGTGTTTTGCAGTCGGACGGAGATTGGCATATACACTAGCAAACAAAGCTGTTGCCATGCTATTCTCAGTATCTGGATTTAAGATATGTACCGTAAAGTGAAAGTTTAAATTGCACTACTAGGTCAAAAGGCCAGTGTGGGATTATAATAATACAGGATGCTAAGCCACAAACGAAGAATATTGCTTTATCTTACTGAATGGTATGATAATGCACATGCTAAGCAGATGGCCTAGATTAATCACTAGTAGGGACAAAAGCTGTTGAGGAACAACTTCAGCATTGGCTGGCAGTAATGGAGGCTCCAGATTGTGTAAGGCATTTTTATGGCAACATACCTATTCTCTTAAAGTTCAGTTTCCTGTTTCCATTTTCCTTTTGTTCACTTTACCCACTTGCTTCAGAATGGTTGCGTGGGATTTACTGGGGAGGGGCAAGGGCTTCCCCACATGTACTTACTTTGCCTACTGTCATACTCATGGCCAGTATTATATTCCCGTACTTGCTGTAGACCCTGCATTTCTGCTTGAGTGTTAAAAGCATTAGGGCAGCAGGAGTGTGTGATAAGACACTGATCCTCTTATTCTGTCCATGTTTACCAATGCTTTTGACTGTAGTGATCCTGTGGAATTTAGTGGCGTTAGGTTGAAAATATGAACAATTTGTTTTTAAATAGTCTGAATAGCATCACTGGATAACAGTGACAGCTTATTTTTCTTAAAATCTGGAGTTATGCTTCATGAGTTAAAGAGTCCATTTAATTCAGCTCTTTCTCCAGAGGTGGCCACAATCAGAATCTTTGGGCATACGGTACTTCTGAGTAATTTCCCAACTGTTTTCAGCTTAGAAAACTATTCAGTCAGAAGTGGTTCATCTGTATTGACTAGCCTCCAGTGTATGTCAAGGCCTTAACTTGAACCATCCGCATCATAAATGGTTAGCAGGTTCCACAAATCTACTTACTGTGGCTTTGCTTGTTTTGATCCTGGTTCCTGCTAGGTTTCTTTGATGGTATAACCTCCCGGTCCTTGCACTGGAAGAGGTGTTGAGTCTTCCTGTCTACCTGTGCTGTAACATTCGAAATTACGGGGAAGTTTGTCCACAAGAGCTGCCTTTTTTTCTGCGTTGTTTCTCCTGTCCTACTTGTTTCCTTGCTTGCTGTACAGAACAGCAGAAATCTGATTGTTCTTGTTGCCCTTCCTTGAGCCTTTGAAGTTCTTCTGTTCTCCTTTGAAGCAGAGGGGACTGCAACTGATCAACTGATCTTACTCTTTTCTCTCTTCCTCTTTTTCTTTTCTTTTTAAAATACATTTGCATGATAGTATTTTCTGGTATCTTCTGTGTAGCTCGTGACATCACTCTGCTTCTCTAACATGGACTGCACACTGAGCTGATGTTGACGTGATACTATAACCCCCAAGATCCTGTTTCTAATTGCTAATTGTTAGATTTAAGGCCATCTGTTGGGTATTTTTCACTACCATGCTATCTTCTTTTTGGTGAAGCTTTTCCAACTCTCAGCAGCACACTGGTATTTTAAAGCAAATAGGTTTTAACAAACAAAAACTACCTGCATCATATCATTGAAAATCTATTTGTAATCTGCCATTGTCAAATAAGTGGCTTATATCAAATGTCTGTTTCTCCTATCCCTGATTTCTTCATGTATCATTTGCTTTCATTGGAGTGCTAACATCAACTTGGGTGTTGCCCTATTTTTAGTTTTAATCTATATACTCTTGAAAGAATTGTGTGGAGTGGTGTACTTTCTTCTTTAAGTCATCTTCAAATATAAGTCAAAACCTGAAATAAGAATCCTTTTAGAATGAAGACTTATCTAGATGTGCATGAAAAATGGATGATTCTCTTTACTTGCCAATAGTTTCACAAATCTCTTTTTTCTTTCCTTTGGTGCTGCAAGCGTTCCTTTTGTTCAGTGGTAAGTGGTGTTTGCTTATAGCCCTTATATGAAAGCAGTAAGTTGAGGGGGGATATTATTTCTTAACTTTTATGCTGTACTTGTCACAGTTATTGGAAGATTTTGCTTGGAGTTACCCTAACTCCAGAAAGAGTTAGACACGTACTTTAGAATTAGCTGGTTATTCCCTTCAGCAAAAAATGTGGCAACTGCTATTTAGGGAGGATAGCATAACTTTTATCATCTAAATAATGTGTCATTCTGTGCAAGAAAATGTGACTGAATCTAGTTTCTTAATATCTAATTTTTGGGGGTTTTGTAATGAAATTACAACTGAAAAGGTGATGTCATCTCAGCATTTTTCCAGGTTCAGAGGTAAAAGCAATTGCATTTTCCCTGTTTTTGTTAGGTTCTTGTTGGCAAATTTCCCCAGCCTGTCAGAGTGCCTCTGAATAGCAACGCAGTCTTTGACCTGTTTTGAGAATTAATGGGGTCATCACTGACATAAGGTGCTATGTTGGGCCTTCAACCTGCTCTCTGCACAATGAAGCAGACTGTCATTTGCCCAAGGCATCACAGCTAAGATGATGGTGTGAATATAAAGGGTAGTTTAGATGCTAGTTGGGGATGTCAAGACTTCAGCTCACACTCAACATAAAATCCTATATAAAAGCAGCTATGTTTGAATTAGGTCTTGGTGTCCTAAGACTTAAGGAGGATTTGAACAATTTTCCTGATCTTACAGTGGTAAAAGGTAGCTGGTGCCACTCAGGCTGTGTAGATCTGAGGTGCACCCACATCTTGTATAGTGTGTATGGTTCTGCCCCCATGTCTGGACGCAGATAGATAATGGCAAAGCAGATGGTCAATGGAAAGAAAATGCAAGAGATGGCTAAGTAGACTCAAGCTCTTAAAGCTGGAAGAGATTTGAACAAGGAAAGATATTGCAGGCTTGTGAGCTTACATAGGGTAAGGAGGGAATATTTCTTTAGTTGATGAACAGTAAAACAACTTGAGATGTTGAGGATTCCAAAAGAAATGAAGGTTTTCTCTTCCATCTTGGTGTAGTTAAGCAGAGGAACTGTGCTACAGGATGTTATGGGTACCAAAAGCTTACATAGTTTCCTAAAGCCATTAGACAAGTTTATAGCTCCAGGGATATTTTTATTCCTTTAAAAACAAAGATGCTGCCTTTTATTTAAGAAGCTCTTAAACCACAAATCATAAGTGACTCAGAGACTATACCGGAGAAGTGCTTTCCGTAGGCATCCTCTGTTGGTCCTGTCAAACAAAACCTTAGACTGAGGAGACTTTTAAAAGAGGGTTGGAATGGATTATTTGCAGCTGTTGTTGGTAGCAGGACCATTAAAGATGGTTGTATCTTCACTAATCCTTGATGATGCTGGTCAGGGAGCAAGGATGCTGGATCAAATGAGGATGCTGATGCGGTTTCTTTTTAAATATATGTCTCAATTATGTGTCAAATTCTGCCTTGCAAATATATCCCTTTTGCCCCAGATACAACATATGAGATTTATAATAGTGCCTTAGTTTTCTTGTAATAGGTTAATTAAGCAACTAAAAAGGAAAAAAAAGCTACCAAAACCGGCAACCAAAAATCATGATTTGCTCCAGTCATAAGAGTGGGAATTTTAAAGGGATACACCATAGAAATAATAGGTAGAAATGCAAATGTAATAGTCATTACAAGAGCAAATTTCTGTTCTAACAGCCTGGCATGACATGAATTTTAACTTTAACATTAAAAAAAAGAAAAGTATCTTTTGTTAGGAAAATCCTCTGTGGGTGTCAGTGTCTGATTGAGAGCTAAGGAATGTTCCTGGTTCTTTCCATTTCACTTAGGTTGAAATTCATTTCATTCCTAATACAGATGGGGCAGAGCTATCTGTGTCAGCCAGACAAGCTGAATTTCATGTGTGTTTGCAATGCTTTTGTATTATTAAAAATGCTTTCCTTATCTAGATTAGTTTTAAGTGTTTGATCTGCATTTGGCAGTTCAGTATCTAGTTCATTTCATCTGCAATGAAATAAGTGTGTTTACCTTTGATTTTACTGTGTGTTGACAGAAAACTGAGTACTAACGGTGTACAGAAGAGCTATAGAACATGCATTTGTAAGATTGAAAATAAGCTTGTCGTGTCTAATCTCTAGAGCAGAAACTGGTGAGAAATAGTTAGGTTAGCTGTCTGCTGTGCATAATGATTCTTACAAGCTTTGTGCACACTAAGGGGAGAGCTTTGGAGCTGAGCAGGAGGAGCAGGTTGGGAAGTGTCCCCATAGGTATGAATGTGTAAAAGAAGGCTTTTACCCAAGGATTCATCTACTGCACCTACTTCTGGGGAAAGTAATACATGAAGAAAATAACAGTGAAAGAGTTGCTTCAAAAGAAAACCAAAAAATATACATCCTATGGTAACAGCATATTTCACAGTTCAAGTCCTGTGATGATTTCAAAAGAACACATGCCCATAAGATCCACATGTCTGCCCTGGCCACGTCATGACCCCCTACCCATGCAGGACCAATATGTGCGTCACCTTCCCTCCTGTAGCTTAGTTTTCTCAGAAAGGAAATGCAGTTGTGTGGGCTGGAAACGCGATGCTGTGTGTTCTAGCTCGATTGTGATCTGGATGATCAGCTCACGCCCATCTCTCAGTCTAAATGGAGGAATTGGAAACTGTAATGTGATTCTTTCATTTGGTGCCGAAGGAACATCCCATAGTGCCGTGAAGAATTGCTGTGTCTTGGTGGAAGCAGGTTTTTCTAAGATTTGTGTTGGAATGGGGAGGGCAAGTTTCTCTGGTGATAAGCTGGTTAGGAGACTTGGAGTATTAAATTCCAGACCAGTGGAAACTATCTGGCAAAATCACAAGAGAGATGTGAAACAATTCAGATCTAGAACATGCAGACACTTCTAGTTAGTTATTCATGTTATAATGCCCAGACATGACAAATGAAATCCAATCCCAGTCTTCTAACTTTAGAAATGCAGAAGGGCTAAAGCTACCCTTGTATTACATAGAACATACTCCTAAATGATGACAGATAATAATAATTCCTAGAAAAGCTTGTGTTCACAAGGGTTCAGGTGTTAAGTCTTGCACATACAAGTTTTCTGGAGTTTGGGAAAGAAGCTTTCAC
Source organism: Agapornis canus (assembly GCA_036873685.1). Classification (NCBI taxonomy): domain Eukaryota; kingdom Metazoa; phylum Chordata; class Aves; order Psittaciformes; family Psittacidae; genus Agapornis; species Agapornis canus. Next base: position 9,969 of record JBAFWW010031965.1, read on the forward strand.
ATTTCTGCAGCTCTGGAAGCAGTTTTCAGAGAGGCAAGACTGGACAGCATAGTGACAGATACAATAGAACTATTTTTCACAGGAAAAACTGCACTCTTCTGAAGCAACAGATTATAATTTGCAGAAAGTGTGCCACTGCATCCGAATACTGTAAAATCATCTGTGACTTCATTATATCTGTATGTTACCATTTGCTTTTTCTCATCAGTAATAAAAAGTGCAGGAAATTGAAACTTAGATCGTGTAGTTAGAGGTTTCTGAAAGGACCACAGTGATCTGATTAGAGTTTATTCTTTTTCTCCATTTTTTGTCAGTCTTGATAGACTACGAGAGGTCAATTAAACCACAAAATACGAATATAAATCGCATGCAAGCTCTGCATAAGGAGGGGAGCAGTTTTTGGGTGATCTACCACTTCAGTAGCTAGATAGAAGGTCAGTAGACTCACTGTGGAATGCAGGGTTGCGCGTTAGTGCTGAATTTTCACTTGGTCTCTGGACTTCTTTAGTGACAAATTTGGCAATGGAAGCAGCAGTGATGGAGAGATTTGCTTGGGTATTGGTCTTCCTACCATTATTGAAATTACTGTACTTTTTACTTTCCATGTCTTGGTGAAGGAAAGATTGACAGTGATTTAGTGGTGGCAAATGCATCATAGCAATTTCAGTCATATATTCCATAACCAAATGCATGAGAGAGTAAGCGTTCTGTGTGTCATGTCATTGTCCCTGGCCCCGTTCAGATCCCAGTAAAGTTTTAGTAATACAAAGGTTTTGATATAAACAAATATGGCCAGAAAGCCCCATTATTTTGTGCCTGTTTGATTTTAATGCTTTTAGGAAAATCATGTCAGACTTTCTCTTTGGTGTTGGTGTATCAGTGCTACAGCCCCTGTGAAAGGCTGGCTTCCGTTAAGATAAAGTGGCGAACAGTGAATGTGTGATCAGTGAAAAGTTCTCTTTTTTAACCACAGAGAATACCAGTCACTGAACAAGTATAAAAATGGCTATGGGTTCCTAGACTGTAATCATACTTTCGGCTGTGGGATGGGCTGTCAATGGAATGGATCTGACCTTTATGTCCATACCTTATGGTGTTGCTCTCTGAAAGGCAGCACTGCACAGAACAGAAACCAGGATGGGAAAAGAGAATGGGATGGACAATAAAAACAAACAAAAACCTCAAAACCAAGCCAACACCACCACCCCAAAAAACAACAAAACACCAGAAACCCCAAACCCATGAAAACAAGTAACACAATTGCACCTTCTACCTGTGGAAAAGGGAAAAGCAAAAAGAGTTAAATCTGTTGAAGCATAAAACCATTAACATGGATGAGAATGTTTTGGACGCTTCAGGACTTCATTATAGGGATAGTGACATCTTAAATGCTCAATATATGGAAGTGCTACCATACCTTATCCCAGTAATGGTTAAGGAACTTTTCAGTGTATTTGTTTCAGACTGAGGCTAGAGAAGTGAGCATGCAATATTGTCATCATTTTGACTCTAGGAAACAGTTTGCTATCATTTATGCTGAGTGTATGTAACATATTCTTCTTCTTTTGGCCTTTAATGAACAGAGTGACCTAACACAAGCCTTTTATTCCTAAACTGAGGTTTAAAGATTTGAGCCAGATACTAAAACGAAGTAGTACACCTCTGCTTCTCAAAATCCCTATTTTGCAGAAGTTTCTTGTAGTCATGAGCTTTTAGTGTAGAATGGGAGGCTTTGATCAGCCCTTGAGTACCCCCAGGAAAGTTTTTGACATTCCAGAGGGAAGTGAGACATCACCTCTGTGAAACATCTCCTATTCAGAAGATTTTGCGGTTATGTTTTGGTACCCTGTTTTCTTTCATTGTGGGTTTGTTTGGGGTTTTTTTGGGGGGGGGCTTGTTTGGTTTTGGCTTTGGTTTATTTTTATTTCTCATATTTTGACATGGAATTACCATCAGGTTTTTATTCCTGCTGTTTTAAATAGATTTAATGCTGATGGTTCTCCCTGATCACATTGGGATACTGCAATTGGTTATCAGGTGTAAGATTTACCTCTTGTTAGCATGAGCATCCGAAAATTGAAGCTTACGTAGAATCATATGAAATTGTGGGTGATTTTCTTGCTGTTCTGGTGAGGTGGTTGTTTATTTTTCTTTTTAGTTTTGGAGTTCTGAGTCTGTAAAACTTCTGCTGATGACAGAAGCAAGTCATTGTAGCCTTTGAAAAAGGATGCTGGTATCACCTGATAATATTAGACATTAAAAATACTGAACAGGCAAAAAAATGAGAGCATTTACTGAGGACTCAAACTGATCAACTGTCTCCTGAAGCAAAGAAGTAGAGGCAAGAAGCACATATAGCAGAAGCAAGGAGGGTATTCTTGGAAAGGTGTCACTTCCTAGGACACCAACATATAGAGGAGGGCAAGACAGTGCTCTGATGTTTTTAATTCAAGAATCCATTTGAATCCTAGCCGGTACCATGACAGATGGAGGCTAGCCTGACAGTTCGCAGCATACTGGATTGCATTTTTTTTCTGCAGCTTTTTTTATGGGCATTATTAAACTGTTTCAGAGTCTCGAGTTGCTCTGCTTCATGTTGGAAATACACAACCACCTAAATTATGTTGTTATGTAGGGACCACATGAAATGGCAGTTCCTGTAGCTCCAGAACCAACTGGGAGACAAGAAACAAGAGAATGAGGCGACTAAGGGTCTATCTTTGACTTAAGCACCACAGAAGCAGTCTGTCATAGAATCACAGAATAGTTAGGGTTAGAATGGACCTTAAGATCATCCAGTTCCAACTGCCCTGCTGTGGGCAGGGACACCTCACACTAAACTGTGTCACCCAAGGCTTCATCCAGCATGGCCTTAAACACTGCCAGGGATGGAGCACTCACTTGGGCAACCTATTCTGGTGCCTCACTACCCTAACAGGAAAGAATTTCTTCCTTAGATCCAATCTAAACCTC
>JBAFWW010031966.1:0-12973 GCA_036873685.1 Agapornis canus
AGAAAGGGGGGTTGAGTGAGTGAATGAGCTGTCTGGCTGGGTTTAAACCATGACAGTATATGACTGGGATCTACAGCTTCTTTCTTGAGTGAGCAGTCTTGTGCCACCTAGATAAGTTAACAGGAGCCCTTCAACATGTGGTTATTTTGATGGAAGAGGCTCATAGAGGTTTCTGCTTTAGAAATTAAGGGCTTGTTTAACATATAACATTTGTTCACTGACTAACAGACACTCTATTGCAAAACAGTGATGTATGCATGCAAGTGTGTTCTCTGGTGCTCATGCCAAAATCCTTGGTGTGGTGTACAAGTTACTGACTTGTGGCTAGACTTGCCACTGAGTCACCTTAGGAGACTTCCAAACTGAGGATCCTGTAACAGGCAGACCTATATTGATTTGCTTTAATTCCCTTATGGAGAACAAACTGGGAGAACAAAATTGCAGCACCCTCAGCAGACTGACTGGATTTCTGGTTATAGTTATTGGTTAAAGTTCAGGTAAGTGACTGTGCTGCCTTCAGATTACCACTCTCCCTCTCCAAGAGAGAAATCGTGGTGTTTCCATTGGTTTTATTGTGCTGCTGAGGGGGATTCCGCATATAATGAAAAGACCAGAGGTGATCTGAGCTTCATGAGTGAAAAACCAAAACATGTTTCTGGAGGCATTGGTTGAGAACTGCCCTACAGTTACCAGGGAGAGAAAAGCCTTCTTGGCAGGCAGAAAGGGAAGAACCAGCCAGCAAGAGGAGAAGGAATAGAGGGAGAGCTTCCCAGTAGTACTTCAGTCCAAATTCCTTCCCCTTTCATCCTACCAGGCTGCTATTAATCATCTATTGGGAATTATTGCTTTCCCATAGGCTCTGTTGTTTCCTTTGTTGTTTCCTAGTAGCTACTTTCTAGGTTTCTCCAGACTTCCTAGGTTCCTCCTGCTTGCTCTTCAGTTTTATAGATGAGACACCTGCAACCTGAACATCTGGGGGAGCATTAAGTCTCACTCCAGAGTAAGCTGAAGGACCTGGTGAAGTGCAGGCTTTGGGAAGCTTAGCAGAGATCAGTACCACCAGTGCCCAATCCCTGCAGCTGGGCGGAGAGATAATTATGCAGGGGCTGCTCAGATGGCCCTGAGCAATGGAAAGTGCCTCACAGGAAGTACAGGTTTTTTCCCCGTGTGTCTCTGGGGGAAATTCTTCTTCAACACTAAGTACAGCCCTGGAAAAGGTCCTGAATGTGGAAGCCAGGCCTATTAGCTGAATACATAAACAAGGTGATCCTCAGGGTCCACTGAGTCAATGGCTGTCCTTTGAGCTACTCTTCTATGCTGGGTGGAGGATGCCTACTGCTTGCCTGCTACCTCCCTGACAAATGCACACAGCTGGGCATTCAGATCTTGGGCTGAGGTGGTGTAACTTGAACTTGCTTTGTACCTGTTTGTTCAGAGCTGTGAACATGTGAGCTCAGAATTTTCCTGTTCCCTGCCCAACTTGGAAATACCAAGGAAGATTCAGATTTTCAGATCATTTTGCTGAAGGGACTGCCTCGCCTGACCCCAACTTATATGGAAATTATTTGCTTTGCATAGGCAGGGACTAAAAGCCTAAATTGTACATTTAACCTCATTTAGAAAAAAGAGAAACCATATATCATTGAGCTACAACTTCTTTCTGCTCTGTGAGAGGTGTGCTAAGTTCTCACCCACTCACAGGATCTGAAGCGGCTCAGGAGGAGCCTGAGAAAAGGAATGGTTGTAGCTTTATCAGAAATGGGGTTCTTCTTTGTCTGCTCCTGGTAGTCTCTGGCATTTCCTCTACAGGCAACACCACAATGTCCTAAGTGACCCCTTACAGTCTCACCAGTCTGGGTAGATGAAAACCAGAAAACTGGGTATTTGGTCTGCTTTGTTTCTGCTGCTTAGAATATTACATAGCAATATCTGAGTCAGACAGTACAAAACTAAGAACTGGAAAGCATCGTCTATTTGCAGAAGAGAAAACTGATCCTTATATCCCTAGCATTACCACAGGATTCTTTCCTTTTATTATTGCATCCAGGGGTTGGAGATGATTGTCAGTAAGTTTATTATAAGAAAGACTTGTAGCTGTGCTTCTCCTCTTTCACAGTAAAGTCTTAAGTATAGTTCTAATATAGACATATATTTAAGGTATTAATATATACATATCTGGTCTAACGCGATTCCTCTGTTTCACCATTTTTCTGTTAGCAACTGTAGATTATAAGAAACAGTAGATGTTTCTTCTTTTTTTCTGCACTCCTGTTGTTGTGTTATATGTAACTATATTCCTCCCAATGTACATCACATTAGAAACAAGCCTCTTTGCAGATGTTTGCCAATGTCATTTGTCATCTCCAAGGATGTACAGCACTGCCCTGTATGTCCTATCAGGTTTGGGAAGAAATTACACTTCAATTGAAAGGTCAAGAAGGAGCAGCTGTGGCAGGCGGATAACCAGCTATGATAAGAGATTAAACACAGCTGAACAAATGCAAACATCCAAATAGCGTGGAAGCAGCAAGTCAGGGTAAATCATGTAGCAGAGACTCCTCCTGTCCTGAAAATTGATCTTGACACGAGTCTTCATTTCTTTTCCCCAGATTGTCAAGTTTAAGGTTTGTCATTTTCTATAATGACCATATGTGTTTCAGAGCTGTTTCCAAAGGAATAGAAATAGAAAATTACTGTATCAGGAGGGAGCTCAGGAATCACATGAAGGAAAAATCAAACCAACAACCAAAGAACCTCCAAACTGATCATTCCATTAAAAAAACAGTGGTGAGTTGTGCCAAAGTTTAGTGTAGAGCTGTAAATCTCAGATATACCTTGAAAACTCCTTGCTTCCTCTGTTTGGAACATGGCCACTACATTTGCTTTGAAAGCTTTCCTTTCCTTTCAATGCAGTTTTCAAAAAGTCACCATATGGAATGGCAGCATTTAGAAAGTGTAATGGAAATGGAAAATTCAGCGCTGTTTTGTCTTCACAATGCCTGCCTTTCCTTTTTATTCCCACAGGAATACTAAAAGCTCAAAATTCAGAACAGAGCTTATTGTTATAAGATAATGTATATAATTTCTAGAAGTATACTTTTTGTGTTTTTCCTCAAATAAACATCTGGTTAAAGGTGCTGGCCAGCAACCTTAGACTCATGGATGTAACCACACTGTTCCTGGCTGCAGAGTTTCTCCAGAAGTGGGAGCCCAAGCTTAATCTATATCCCCAAAGGGTCTTTTGGCCAAGTGCAGCTTTCTGACATGTTTTTTCTTTATAGGGTATATGCTGAGTATTATTTTATTTATTATTGAAACTTTTAAGGTGTGAACACACTGTTTTGCTTTAATAATCTCATTCCATATTAACACAGCTTCTGAATGAATAAACTGGAGCCTCAAGCCAAAGCCAACTCAAAGCCTGGAGCCTCTTGAAGAGCAGACAGCAGTACAATGTAATACCTAATGATGAGTAGTGAGCAGCACCATAGCAGGTCTTCATGAGGCTTTTGTTCCATTTTTTCTGCAGAGGAGGGGAGGGCTGGGGCACAGTTTAGAGCACAGTTGTTTGATCATTTAGTTGTTATTGACCAAAACTCAGGCACGGTTTAGGTCAATGGCAAATAGTGTGTGCCCAGGTAGTGCTTTCACATGATTCAGGCAAAGCATGGCCCAGGATTACTCCTAATGAGCAGTTTTGACTCAGAGAGGCAGATGGCATGTGAGAGAAGGATGAAAACCACAGTATGAAATCTGAGCCAGAAAATGCAATTCTGCTGTATTTGCTTGTGTAGTTGTAGGCTTTGATCACCAACCAGGTGTATGTGAAAGTATCCTGTTGGTTTTAGTGAGGGACAGGCCAGATTCTTGGTTGTATCTTTGCTTTAAAAGGCTTCATCAAGCAGCTCTGTTATTTACAACAACTTCCCTTTACTTTCTTCCAATCTTTTTGCAGAATAGTCATTTCTTTCATGTGCCTTTTTCTCCTTGACAGAAACTGCACCACTAAATAGCAATAAGCTGGTTTACAAAATTTACAAGGACTGTCAAAGATACATTGGATCTGCTGTATGGGTTTGTCCCCTTCTCAACAGCCATAGCAAACTGTTAACATCAGTGACAGAGACCAAAATTTTCACCATCCCTGTCTTAGGCCATGATGGCCAACTTCTGTTGACATCAGTGGAAAGTTTCTTCTTTTTGAAAGAACTGAACTGGACCATTACTCAGGAGGAAAGGTCACACTTATTAAGTCACCCAGACCTCTGCTTATGTTTTCCTTGGAGATCTGAACTATCAGACCTTCTGTGAGCAGATCACATCTTGAGATGATGGAAGAAGACAGCATAACCCACTGACTGTTTCTTTGGTATACCCGTCATCTCCTGCTGCTGTTGCTTAATCAGGCTAGAGCCTGTAATGATGCATTCATGACAGAGTGCTAGCAATGCAGTTGTACATTTTTAATGTGTCAGGTCCAGTACGCAGTACTGTTTACACTTAGGCATTCTGCAGATGTAGTTTTGGGAGAGTTATAAAATTACAAATTCTTTCCCAAAGATGAAACTTCTTCTGAGGTGGCAGCTCTAATCAGCTGCCCACCTGCGTCTCCAGCAATTAGTTTTCAAGTGCTAATCTGTTTGCTGGATCCCATCCAAACACGACAGTTTTGGTAAGAACTGAGTCAGATTCTCTGGTGGTTCTGAAATTTGTCATCAGATGTGTCACAGCTCCACCACAACATCCCTCATTTCTCAGAATATGCTTCTGATGGTCTCTCTCAGGGTCACATCCCTGCTTGAATCCCAGCAATTGGGCCTCTATGCATTTCTGCAACTTTAGATCTCATGCTAGACTTCCGTTATTTTTTCCACAAATATAGCAGGAGGAAGGAGTGAGATGTTAAGCATCCTGTTTACGCTAATAAGATGTTGTTGAAATGTTGTTTTCTGGCTTAGTTGTGTGAACCTCCATCAGCTTTACTGAGAGATGTAGCAGAGGCAATTGGTGAAAATTGTTAAAATGCAAAGACAAAGAGAAGCCATAACCCTCTCCCAGGCACTGAGCAGCAGGGTCAGAGCAGAGCTCTGCTTTTCCAGCCAGTTTAATTAAAAATCATAAACTACAATGGCTCACTCACTTCATCCCACAGCCTTTGCTACAAAATCAGACAGTGCCTAGGCTTCCCAGGAGCAGCATTTTCGCTTTTGCCAGCACTGTGTTAAATTAAAGATTGTAACAGAACAGATTTTTACTGAAGGAGGAAAAAAGCAGAAAAGCTACAGTGCAATTTGGAAAGCCTGAATAACCTGTACACTATCCCTTTCTCTTCAGTTGTGCTGGCTTCCTCTAAGGGGTGTAGGGTCCTGCTGGAATACCCAGTTGTTATTCTTCCTTCCCAAGTGAGCCCCACTTGTGGGCTTCCTGAGAGGACTTTGATAGGTGAGAAGAGATGAGGCTTTTGGAGCCTCTACAGCTCCTTCTGCACAGGAGTCATTGCTCTTCACTGAGCAAAGATCCCTGTAAGTTATGTTGAACTGTAGTTGAATAAGAAGTGACACTCTTTGCTTGTGCGGCTCTTTTCTCACTGCTAGTTGGGGCAGGTACTGCGCTGTGCTGGCACTCAAACTTGCAGTAGTATTTAGTAGGTTTCAGCTTCTTTGGATGAAAAGGAATAACAAATGGAGTCCGCAGAGTCTGTCATAGAAAGGATGCTTCCTAAACAGCATTTTTGTTCCCCCCGGAAAAGAAAGATGTGAGGTTTGTGAAACCTCCGTTGCTCAAGAAAGTTTGTTTTTCACAACATTGATCATGTTGGCACCTACCCTTTGGGCATTTGGTGTGTTTGGGTTTCAAGCATTTATATTTTTATTAGCTTCACAGCTTCCTCATTGGTAAAATGTAGATGGTTTTAACAGAAAAATCCTCCAATGTTTGCCAAGTATAGATATAAAGCTATCACATTTAGTTTGGCCTTTGCCAGTCTGCTTTCCTTGTTTTCAACAGTGCTTTCCGCCTGCTGGGATTCTGTCTTTCTAGAGCTTTATGGAGGGATTAATCCTTTCCTTCAAGCTTTAAGTAATCAGGCTGTTCTCCTAAGGCAGTGACTGCATCTGCTTTTAAACTTAAAAGAGCAAAACCTGTGGGTCAAATATCCATGATGAATCACTGCAGTCTTTAAAAAATGAGACATCAGTGGAAGCTTTTGATTTTGGCAAGTTTGTAAAATGAGGTGCTTTTTTCATCAGTATCCCAGCTGTTACTCTTCATCTAATTGCTCTGGGATGTTCTGTGAAACAGCCCTTGCTATCTGAGAACCTGGATTGAGGTTTTTACAGCAAAAAACTCTTCCAAGGGCCTATGTCATGAGATGATTTTGCAATTGCAATGAGTGTAACAGGAGAATATCTACTGAGCATGCTTTTACATTGGGTTGACGATATCTATCTTCACTGTATTGCCTTAATTCAGTTTCCTAGTGACATACCTGAACTTGTTTAGGGACTGTCCAGCTACTTTGATAGTACCTTCACCAGCTTTTACAATTAGATAAACATTTCTGAACTATGACAATTTATGCTGATGTACTAATTTTTTAAGTACCTAGAGCTCCCACCCCTACAACAAGCAGCCAATAAAAAGATGAGAAATCCCATGGAATTTGTTACTGGATGTATTTGTACATGCACTAAATACATGTATTAGAAAAAAAGAAATACATGTATTAAATATGTGTACAAATACTGCATGTATTTTTTTAATCAAGTGGAATTCATTTTATTGCCAGACCTTTGTTTAGCAGTAGCAGATAAAATCCAGAGAATACAGATATGGCTGTTGAAGGTATCCCAGTGGAAGATGACTGATGGGGCGGGTGCTTGATGCAATGGGCATAGGAAAATCTATGACTAATTTGAACTAGATCTGAGTAGCCTTTTCCCACACACTGTGGCAGGATTGATGACAAAGACAATAAGACAAACAGTTCCTTGTTCTTTTTACTATTAGTGGTATGTATTAGTTGTCTGCAATAATCAATAGAAATAATTATATGTGGAGCACATATGTACTAGAGAATATGTGTGTATCCACAGGTTGAGGTGACAGCTACTTAGCAAATCTATGTCAAACGTAGGCTGGTGTCTAGAGGCCTTAGTCTGTGAGTCCTCCTGAGACAATATTCTGTATGGCGTCACTACTAAAGCCTGTTGCTTCAGCAGGGTATGTCAGCTCTCTCAGCTGATGCTCCATGTCAGGTTTTGATCATCTGTTTGTGATAACAGGGGCAGATATGCCAGAAGGAACAGATGAACTCCAGAGAGGAAAGCTTTCTATTTCTGTATAAATGTCCTTTGCAATAAAATGAAAGGAAAATACAGCAAATCTGTTATACAGTATCAGCAAAACTGTTGCTAAATTGCATGGTTTTATGAGCAGTCAGCAGATTGCTGAGTCTCACGTATTAGCCTAGTGACCATATAACAAATTGCAGTCATAATATAAGATTCAGCTCAGTTTCATTATCTTTTGATTGTTTTAATTTCAAATAAATGCTTACTGGTTTTCAGTTTGGGTTGTTGTGTTTTGGGGTTTGGTTTTTTTTTTGGGGGGGGGGAATGGGAAAAAATGTGTTGTTCGTTTGGTTTTTTTTCAGTGAAGAATCATATTCCCTTTTTCTGGCATGCAGCTACCCTAAATTTTACAGTAAATACCCTGTCAGAGTTTATTATTTCATTTGTACTCAGTGTAATTTTTTGGGATCTCCGTGTGTATGTAATAGCTGTAACTAATCAACACAAAAAATGATGGCTATGTCTGAGGTCCCACGAATTTCCTACTGTCCCATTCATGTCAAAACAAGTTCATTGAGAAACTTCCATGGGACCCAGCGGGATTGGATCAGGCACCACACCTTTGACAAAGCTCAAATACCTTACAGGGCAGAGAATAATATTATAGTGCGCATTTGTTTACAAAGGCAAATTAAAGCAAACAGCAGAATCCTGCCTATAATGAATAAGTACAGGGTGTCTCAGATTGCAGGTCTGAGGAATCTTGTGTTTATACATATTGCAAGTTCACATATATCAATTAATGGTAATAGAAATATTTCTTAGTATGGTAAAGATGGGTTGCACTGATTAAGTTTTGGGGTTCAGCTTGCTCTTTTCACTGAAAATACACTCCTAAATGTAAAATAATTGGCAAAGTTTTTCAAGTTCATGATCTAGAAGTCCAGGAAATGATATGCAGTGCATGGTTATGATTTTTTGTGATTCCCACACTCTGGTCACACCTCAAAAAGCACTGACATTTGAACAGTTGGACAGCCTCCATCTTCTCTTGCAAGGCTGCATTTCATCTGTAACATCTGGTGTAAATAAGTGAATTCCTTTTAGATGCTGAACTCTTGTTCTTTTGAAATACTTCACAAATTTTCCAAGCTTGACTTTTTCTCTTGCTTGTGGCATTTGACTACAGTTAATGAATATTTTGTGTTTGGAATAGAAATGCTCTCCTGTTTTACCTGAATGGAAATTTCTCCTATGTGTGTGCTTTTCTAGCATAAGGTAGTTTTAACTAAACAGCATATTTTCATAAAGCCTCCTATTAACATGTTTCCTATTTTCCTTTTAATAGCAAAACCCTGAAGATCACCTACAAATGTATTTAAATAGCTTTCAGTCTTTACATGAGTGGATGAGAGCTGCCAGCAGCCCAGCTACAATATCTTTTAGCCATTGCAACACCAGCAGGGTCAAACTGTTTCAGAAACCAGCTTGGTTATTTCTGAGGTAAGAGTATATTTGAACTTAGTTTTCAGAACAGGTTAGAAAGATGATGGTCTCTAGTTTTTCAGCCTCCTTACTTGAGAAATTTACTGAGATTTACAGCTGAGGTGCTACTCCATAGGCCTTGAGGTCTGATGAAATCATGCTGTTTGTAGGGGATGTGTGTCAAAAAGCTCAGATCATCTCATCTGCTTTGCTCCCTCCTGAGCCCTGTGTACCAGCCACCCTGCAACCACCGAGGGCAGTTCTCTGGTTTCAGGGCCTGTTCCTCACATTTGTATGCTCATGTGCTTCACTGCCTCTCTTGTTCAGTGGAACAGAGAACTCCAGCCAAAACCAGGACAGAGACACATACAAATATTTGCACTCTGTTAGCAGTTTGATATATAAAGAAAATTAAGGAAGAAGGCATTGGGATGCATTCTCAACAGATGAAAAGGCATGACTTCGATGAAAGGAAAGGTGCTTTGCTCTGCAGCAGCTAGTGATTTGCTGTTCTGTGTCCACAGGACACTGGAAATTAAATAAAAGATCAAAGTGAGGGCAGGTTTTTTAAGGAAAGCTGTCATCTTAACCCTCTTCATTATAAGTGATATATTTGGGGAAAATGGATTAACTTTTAGAGTACATTCAGAGAAGTGTTTTGTGTTTGAAAACTTATCTGTCGTCCAGTTGCTAGAGTGAGTCCAGTAAAAGATGTTACTTCTCCTTTAGAGAATTTGCTTGCTTTTTGTATGCTAAAGAAAATTAAGAAGCGTTTGCTGTAGAAATATTGCATCAAGCACCAAATATGAATTATTGCTTATGCATCTCCCTCTTCTACTTTAAATATGGGAACAAACTCCCAGGCAATATTAGCCCTAAATTAAAAGAAATGTGAACTGACAGGTGCAAATCAGAACTGTGTAATGTGATGCTCATTGGAGACTATACTTGTCACATAAATTTGTATGAAAACAGGTTTGGGAGCCCCAGTTCAGATTTATAATGAAGAATGAATTGCAAGTAATACTTGCTCAATTAGACAGAAATCATATTCATGGTTATTTGGCAAAGGGTGTTTGGTTTGGATAATTGAAGTGTGTAGAGTTAATTACTGGCTGCACAGTGCTAAAGAATAGTCAGTATTTGGACTCATAATCAACATCTCCACTTCTATTGTTAGTTAGATCTGATCCTGTGAGATATCGAGCACGTGCAGTCAATGATAATATAGTTCACAGCAGATAACAGTACATCATATCAATAGGTTGAGGATTGTATATTGGTTTTGTCTCAGCATTATTGAGAGCAGCTTTCACCTGTTTTGACAGCTTCTTCTGTCTTGGATGCATCAGGTAGTGCTGAACGGTAGTGATGAGTCAGGAATCTTCTGCCTCCAACAAAAATATCTTTGCAAACCTGGATAAAATGAAAAAGGACCAGGTGTGTTGAAGGTGGTATTTTTAAAGTAAGAGAGACAATTAAGATCCTTTTGGATAATGTATTTTCCTCAGCCACTGTGAAACTGTCTAATAGAAGACTTTTAAAGATCCACTTATTTCTGTTGCCTTTTTGGCTTTTCATTTGTCTTTCAAATTACTGCTAAGGTCTGGAGATCTGTATCTTGCAGACTTGAGGATGAAACTGCAGCCTCCAGGTGCATGTCAGGTACCCCTACCTGAAACCCAAGCTGAGGATTTATTCTTCTAGTAGTTGTTGTTGTTTTTATTATTGTTATTATTATTATTGTTACCATTATTAAGACAGTGAGTACAAGTTTGAACTTACAAGACTTGACTGATTTTCAGGATGATTTCTTTCACCTAATGGTCTCTCAGCAGCCACATGACATTTCCTTGTATCTTTAGAAGGGTACCTGTGGTAAATAGTCATTGCTTTCAAAACTGACCATGCCTTTTAAGTAAATAACCTCCTCCAGCCAGCAGCCAAACACCCGCACAGCTGCTCACTCCCTCTCCTTCCTGTTGCTGCAGGTGACACCCATTCCTTCTGGCTGAGTGAAGGGTGGCACAGAAGGTTAAGGTCAGTGCTTTTTTTCTGGTGCTCCTTGTGTTCCTTGCTGTTTTCTTTCTCTGTTCCTTTCTTCTTACTTGTTTGCCTTTCTGCAGCACAGGCTGCAGTTCCCTGGGGGTGTCAGCAGCTCTACTGTAGAGCATTTCCTACTGATCTGGTCCTGGAGGTCATTTTTCCCTTTCCTTTTTCCCTTGGCATTTACTGCATTTTCTTACATACACTTTCCCTGAGGCTCCACCATCGTGGGTGGCTGCTGGGCTCAGCTGTGTCCTGTGGTCAGTCCCCTGGACCCAGCTGGAACTGTGTCCAGCATGGAACATCCTCTCCTCACAGAGGCCTCCTGCTCTGCAGCTCCCACTGCCAGCACCTTGCTGTTCATATTCACTGCATTTCCCTGCCTTTCTGGATTTTACATCCCAATTACTGACTTCAAAGATCTGTTTTACAGGAATATCTATCTGTGCAGGAATGTGCACCAAACAAACTTGTCATCCCACCAGGGAACGTTATTTTACCCAACTTGTATCTTGTCTATTTAGATTCTGCCTAGGACTTCTAGACCTGCCTTCATATTGAGAAATCAAAAGCAGTTGTTTTCTTTCCTGACACTTCTGGAGTATAAATCACTTGAAAAGTGGCAAGGAGTAGAGGTCAACAGGGCTGAGTTCCGCTATCACTATGTCTTTCTCAGTAGAGGGACATCTGCTTCTAACTCTTCTCCAAGTTTACAGCTTGCCAGGTGGTTCTGGGACAGACAGAAAAGATCAGGGTTGAGGCACGGCACATCTTCTATCTCTTACTAACTTCAGCACAGCTAGGAAGTGCCAGAGTTTGGTTTATATGCTGCATTTTTAGCAGCAGGAAGAATAGGGTTTAAAGGGCTATGGCTGCAAGCAAAAATTAAGACCAACATTTTCAAGCATGGCCATTGCATGTCCATATACTTACAGCAGATTTTCAGAAGTATTCCACATTTCGTGCTCTCCAAAAAGAGAATTGCTTGTTAAATGAAACCACTCTTTTTAGCAGTCTTGTTCTGTAACAGAAGTGTAGCTTTTGTGCCTGTATTTGTAAAGGCTGAAGTATAGGTTTAGCTGCACCATAAGGATTTTCCACAGGGAGGGGAGAGCCAGAGAAAGGTCCCAACCAAGACTTCATCTTTATGTCTTCATACTAAGGGGTTTGAAAACCAGATGTCTACCAAATTGTAGCTGAAAATCTAAAAGCTTGTAATGGTATTTGATTCTTTCAAACCCAAAGTTTACCTAGGACTGAACCACAAGACATATCACTAGAATTAAAATGAAGGAGGAAAGCAAAGGAAAAGTGTAAGTGAGCTGCAGACTTTTCTGAAGGATTTCTGTGACAAGCTGGTGCAAGAATGCAACAAGAATTTAAAGCTAACTCAAGGATCCTATTACAACCCAAGCTTCAAACTAACTTAATGCAATAACAAACATTACTTTAGAAAATTAACTTGTCAAATGAAAAGATTTGCAATAACATCTTTTAGTGCTCAGGTTACTGCAATGGAAGTTTCTTTCCCAGGTAAGTTTGGTTTGGTTCACAATAAATATGAACATTAATCAGCACACTAAACTGTAGCTGCTTAGAAGATTTGTTTTGACTTTGTAATTGAACCTTTTCATGAAATGAAGAAAGAGGGAGCAGGAGGAGCAGTCTCTAACCAATAAATTTGAAGGTCATTCTAATACAAAATCTGCATGGCTTTGCATCACCTGAAGTATGTGAATATCTTCCAGACTTGTAGTTGGCTTTTGTTTTTAATAATTTCCCAATTCTATGAGATAAACACCTTTGCTCTCAGGTTTTCTTTTATATTCTTTTATTTTAGTGTGTGCAGTAAATGTGAGTCCAAGAGGTGTTACCTTTAGATATCGTATACCAGTTAAGAGGCTTGTTTCCTGTCCAAGGTAGCAGTCATGTCTCTGATCCTGGCAAGCTGAAAATACATCAGAGCAAAGGTGACAATCATAGAATCATAGAATAGTTGGGTTGGAAAGGACCTTAAAATCATCTAGTTCCAGCCCCCCTGCCATGGGCAGGGAAACCTCACACTAAGCCATGTCACCCAAGACTTCGTCCAACATGGCCTTGAACACTGCCAGGGATGAAGCACTCACAACCTCCCTGGCCAACCCATT